>UYYF01004713.1:0-27576 GCA_900618365.1 Thelazia callipaeda
TATATATATATATATAAGTTTGAGAAAGTATTCAGCGAAAGAAGTGCTACTATATAGAAATATGACGTCCTAAGCATGCCTGACTAACTGACTAACTAACATCTAGTGAACTTTGACCTCTAACTTTTTCCTCATTTCCAACATTTGAATATTGTTTATAAGACTGAGTAGTACTCTCCTCATTCAATAATCCATCTTTTTCTCTTCCTTCTACTGTATTCAGAATGAGCACTTACAATTTAATCGAAGTTGCAAACAAACTTTACTATCGGAAGGAAAGTGAAAAGAAGTAGCGCTTCTTTCGTATTCTTAGTGCAGAGGATTCAAAGTGTACTGATTACTGATCAACTGGAATACAAAAAATAGCAGCAAATTTTGGAACTGTTTACTTTGCGATGAATAAATGCTATTTATTCTCGCAGTTATTTCAACAGTGTGCTATATTTATTGAATTTTTTCATTGCAAGTATTAATTGCGTTTGGCACTACTACGCATTCTTAGTACTTCTCACTCAGTACTTCTCGCGACGACGTGCACTCATTTTCAACTTTCACCTCAATCACCCTTAATTCGCATTCTCACCTCTGACCTTAGAAAACCGGCAACAATGCAAGCAGTGTCAGAGAATATAGTGAGCACTGCCGTTGGAACTTTTATTAACGTTCACATTTGTGTTGCGCTCTTTGCCTCCCTTCCATAAAAAAAGTTATTTAGAACTATTTTCAAGCGAATGATCAGAGTTTGATCGCAAGATCAGATCGAATAATTGCTACTAATATATTCTATCCTCATTACATTAACACCTCAACTAGAAGTATTGATGAAACAGACCTGAATGTGTGTAGAAATGACAATTTCTGCAAGAAGATTCGAGAACAATGACACGTTTCCTAGAATCTTTGGCGGACAACCCCACTCATTTTGTGGTCATAAGCGTAATTTTTACTCCATGAGTTATATGCATTTTCATAGCGGGGTAAGACTCATTTTTTAAATTTGACCAAATTTTTAATTGCTTTCTGGAGCCCTCCCACAACTTGACGTTCAGTGTTTGAGCCCAACAGATGTTATTTCGATTTTTGCAGTTTTTTATTCATATTTATTTGCTATTCTTGTTTGGCATTGGTTGTTTCCATATTTGCATGCGTGACCTCTTATCATATCTTATGACTCTTATTGACATGTCATTGGACAGCTTGAATTAATAACAGATTTAACTATCGATGCAAATGCTATCTGTGCAAATAAGAACTTTTTTGTGATTTGAATTCTGATTCAAAAATATCAATCTTTTTAGGTTGTTTTTTGCTCATTTCTCTTCGCAGTTTAAACTTTTCTCTCGAGGAAATCAATAATTTTTGCTTCATTACTGATAAATTGGAAGACGTAATATTCAACGCATCTTAAATTAATTTCTTTTCATCCATCAATTGTGAAGCAAATTTATGAACATAATCCAATTATCGAGTTAAAATAATAATTTATACTTTTTTTACTCTATTTCTTTTAGTCCTTTTACACGTACCTAATACTCACACATACACATACACATACACATACACGTACATACACATACACACACTTACACATACACGCACGCACACACAAACACATACACAAACATACACAGATATATACGCGTATAGGTATGAGTCACATCTGTTTTTCCAGCTACATTTCAATGTGAACTTGGAGGCAGTACTGCAAGCTATTATTGTTATTGCTTATATAGTGAGAGAATATATTTTGTTAAGAAGCACGTGTACTCCAACAGATGTTGTGCATTAGAAACAGACGGATATATGTGAGATAAATGCATTAAAAGGTATTAAAAGATCATTTTTGTGCTTATGGGATAACTTTGTCATTCTTAGCAAGTGAAAGTATTTGTAATCATTTACAAAAGTTGGAACCAAATCTGTTCGAACGGAAGAGAAAATGCACCAAAAACTGAAGTATGAGTTAGAAGGGGACGTGAGCTGTTGCTAATTGTTATAAGTAGAAGATCAGTTTCAGTTGAGTTATTAATTTAACTTGTATGTAAGAGGTACTCGTTTTTAGTAATGTGCAAATATTAATTGCTTCGAATAGTACCCATTGGTGGCTATTTTTGTCATTCAGGTTTCTCTGAATAAATTGTCATTTGATGAGAATAAAATATGGATGAATATGGATGTAATGAAGTCATGAAATCTGAAACTCTTGGCACTTTGGCACGCATTTGGTAGTAGGTGTCACTTGTATACCGGTTTGGTCTTCCTTAACGCCAATTATTTGCAATTACATTACTGTACAAAGTTTGCTTCCAAGCGTAAAAAGCATTTCTCTCGTAACGGCAAATACTCACTTGTGTTTTTGGTCGTTTCATTTACTTCATGTAGTAATAAAATTTGGAAAAACCGTATTTATTTGTTTAAGTTTTGGCGCTTGCTCTATTTAGCTACTTAATTCTGTACACGTTATTCAGCTAATAGCTAATTAGTTCTCTTCACTGGACAGCTGTTTCGGTTTTAATTTCGGCTGAAGAGTGCTGTAATTTCTGAATGAACTTGTCTCACTTTCAGTTTCATGTCAAGCGAATATATTATTTAAATGAGAATATCTATGCAGAAGTAATAGTAGTGTAAATGTACCCATTTTGCCTTTGACTCCCTTCCAGTTGTTGCTTTTCTTGTTCTTACTCAGTTAGTGCGCTTGAAAATTTTTTAAATTCGAAGTCATTTTCAAATTTTTCTTATTAGATTTATGTGGCTAAAATGACTTACAATAGCTTAAAGAAAGTGTGATTTTGTTCCTTTGAAAAATCTCTTTAATTTAATTTAGTAATAAAGGGGATTCGAATAAACATTTTGTTAAATGAGAACTTTACTGATTCTTGATTTTGTATATGTATCAGTTCAGTAATATTTGACAGTGTAATGGAATCAGAAGTCAGTCAGCGCTAAATCTGAATCTGGAAATTAAAGAACTTTGTTTATTGGTAGGGGCGCTCTCAACGTAATGTAACATCATACTCAGCAGTGTTTAAATGATGTATAGATAACCAAATATGCGATTTAGGTTTTAGTGTGTGGCAAATTTGATATGCATTTTTTCGGTCTTTAGTCTTTATGTTATTAGATAAGCAGTCTCATATATCTAATCCGTCCAAACACTCAGCTAACAGTAGTCAAAGCTAAATGATATCTATTCTTGGTTATGTTTATATTTCTCGGTATGTTCGAATAGTTTTTTCAAATTTGAAGTCAAGAATGAGACATTTTGTCAGCATGCTTTTCTGCAATGTAATGAGATAACTCTTGTGCGACAGTGCGGAAAAGAAAGTTACAGAACTACTAATAGCAAACTTTCAGGATTTCTCACTTTGCTTTGCTGACTTTCTTAATTCATAATTCTATCTGCAGTCAAGCAAGCTTAGATAAACACCTCATGTCTTGATAAAAGTATAAATTACTTCAAATTTTTTACCACTGTTCTTTCTCTTATTTGCCATTCTTTCATTAAACTTTCATATCTTACATAAAAAATTTTCTGAACTCGTTTACTTAGAATCCTCTCAAATTTTTTCCCCAAGACATCTATCTATGTATGAATACTTCCTGTAAAAAGTTAGGTCCTGACAGATACAGGAATTTATATTGAGATATTGCAAAAAAGTCTGAGTTGATTGCACGCTGCGCTGAAGTCTTTTTGATAGGCATTCACGCTGAAGCAGCAATACAGTATCTAAATCTTTTAGAGTATTAACTGTGAGCAGACAAAGCAATCTTCATTTGCTTGAAGGAAATTTTTTGTGATATGGTAGCCACAGAAGCATGCCATTCTAGCAAATTTGTCGTATTGTCATCACTTGTGCAAAGTCCAGAATACAATGTCGTTCTTATTTCACGGTAAGTTCTTTTCGTAAAAAATCATTCGACATTTGCAATCATAGAAAGGTTAACTTCTATTAAGAAAGGTCCATGAATTCATCATCATGAGATAAGAAATGAGGGGCGATAAAAAATGCTCTTTGAATATTCATATAATAACACTGTTTGCTCATTTAAAACATTTTCTCTGTGTTACTTTTAAGTAAAGCTACAATATTTCTCGTTTTTTGTTATGCGTATATTATGAAAAGTTTTCAAAAGTTATGCATTAATTAACATAGCTAGTCAGCGTGCATTTCTTAATCCACACTTTAAACGTCGAAAATTTGTTGAACATCGTTATGTGACAACTACCAACAGCTTTTATATTTACTTTTAAAGATTTCAAATTTAATATATAAAATATCATAAAACAATTCATTTTTTGCAGGAACATCGATTTTGAAAACAATCAGATATTGCATGTGGCAGGTGGTGAACATACTGGTATTGTAGTCAATAAGCTCGCAGATGAGAAACCAAGTTTGTTATGATTTTTTCTATCATCAATTTATAAGCATTTACATGTGCCTTTGCTTATTCAGGCAGCTGATCATTAATTTATTCATATTGTAGATCCCAAATGTGATGTATTGCTGAGTTTCTCAGTTTGGTTGCGAAGTGGCAACATCAAAAAGCAAGTTAGTTTTTGGACAGCTAGATTGAGATATCAGCTGTTTATTTCTAATAAGTAACGTATTCAATTCTAAAGGAACACTAAATTCTTTTATATATTCTATCACATAGAAAATATTGGTGTTTTTACTCGTCATAATCTCTACGAGATTCACCAGTGCCTAAAACTTTCTATTTGTTCAAAATATGTAGCAGTCATAAAAAATAATAAATTTTAATCTCAGGAAAACCGTTGTTTCCGCTTCCGTTTTTATGACAGTGACCAAAGTGCTGATAAGCATGCCATTGCTCAGCAGTTTTTCCGAGATCTTATCAACTCCTTTCCTAGAGGTAATTCTATTTTTAAAACTAGTTTATAAGCAAAAACTTTGATTCTGATTATGTGCAATAGAATTATTGCACATAATATTTTTGCATCCATTGTTCATGATCTTAAATGATTTTCTTTAAATCCTGATAGTGCTTTGGAACATTTTGAAGTTTATAGCGAGTTTATCATATTATTGATATAGAAAGAAATAATTTACTGAAAGCTTTCAGATTATGTAACATTTTTGAAGCGCATTTTGAAGTTGATGCAAGGTGGATACGAAATGCTGCGAGAAATCGAAATTGTTATGCAGTTTGCCAAAGAGAATGAAACGTATCAAATGCCCGATCCTAATGAATATGGTAAAATTATGAGTGTTGCAAGTATTTAGAAGATTGCAGTTCGAAAATTAAGTAAAATTATATACCATATTGATTTTAAATGATTATTTTTTCAACAGCTGCAATAAGTGAATTTTCTCTGTTAAGAGCAGTGATTAGTAGAACCCTTCGTTTGACGTATGATTAATGTTCGCTTTCAGATTCTGGATCTGAAGTTGAGAATGTCAGTATTGCTCATGTACAAGAAGTGCTAGAGCAAGCATATCCAAATGGTTTATCTGTTGATATTATTGCGGAGTGAGTTTATTTTTGAATTTAATCTCGTATGTGTATTTAATAAATCAATTTCTTGTTCTCGAAAATTTTAAACTCAATTCCATCGAATGGTATAATTGTTCTATGATATTTGTGTTTTAAGGTATGATTTGTGTTATGGTAGTTGATAGTTGATCAGACAGTGAAGCTGTTGTAATATTTACAAATTTTAAGTTCTTTACGTTGTACCACAGTGGAAGTTGACGCATTTCTTCGTGAACTAGAGACACTCGGTGTTGTAAAAGAATTACAGAATGAGTGGATTCGTGTTGGTACCGTCGAGAATAGTAAATTTTGAAATATTTTTTTGTCAAGGAACTAAACATAATATTTTCAGAGAAATATATTTACCACGAGTTAGTCGAAATACTAAATAAATAAACTATTGAATGTTTTTATAAACTGCAGAAGAAGCCATAAATTTTTGAAAAATTTGAAAGATCTATAAAGAAATAAATTTTTTTGATTTTTCAATTTTCGTTAATTCTGAAATCAATTTTTTCTTTCAAAAGTATATGAATAAAAGACATAAGTTGACTTTCCTATTTTTGTAGTTGAAATGTCTCGACTTCCAACTAGCTTTGGTCCCCGGGATTATCCACCTACTGTTGCCATAATCACATGTTTGTTTGTTGAAAAACAGTGCATTGATGCAATTATTGATAACAGTACAACAGTTCATCGATACCGTTCTGGTGGTGACTCTAATATTTATACTCTTGGATGGATTGGAAAACATCGAGTTGTTGCCACGAAATTAGCGGTTATCGGTATGTCACTTGTTTCGTTTATAGGCTTACTAAACGTGGAATCAAAAAACAAATTATTTAAAAAAATGAGTTTAAAAGTTTTTCGTGTTGGGAAATAGAATTTATCACTGAAAGAGCAAACCACTTGTAGAAATAAGCGCTTATTAAAATCAGTTATTTAAATTTATCTTATTTTGTTTTATAACGTACATTTAAGGAACTGATAAGAATATCATTAATTTATAACTAATCTAAATTAATGCCATCTTCTAAATTCTCGTATTTTTATAAAAAATCAGTATCAGATGAGATTTCATTTCTTAAATGCAGATTTTTATGTTAAATATAAAGTATTGTGATATTTCAGGTGATAGCCGCGAGGCAACAACTTCGGCAGGCTCGATTACAACTCGTCTTCTGGGTAATTTTCAGCATGTTGAACATGTATTTATTGTCGGTGTTGGTGGCGGCGTCGCTCATTACACAGATGCCATGAGGCATGTACGTCTAGGCGACGTGGTAGTGAGTGCTCCGAATCCGCATTCATATGTATTTACGCATTCATATACAGTTGACAGGGCTACAGAACATGTTGATGGATTCCTCGTGCGCAAATGGGATCCTCAGGATCCTATCATTAGCCATATCGCAAAAAATATGCTAGTTTTTTTTTTCAATGAATATAAATATATTTAGGATGAAAACAAAATTGATACTAACAAATGTATAAAAAGAAGTCGAATTGAAGAGTAACGAAAAATTTTTACTGGAAATTAAGGTATTATTTTTTATTGATTTTTCAGCGATGACAAAATGATGACTGAATGGGATTCAATTACTAAGGAAGCGATTGATCATTTGGACACAACTAATAGCGACATGAACTTCGCAAGACCACCACCTCAAGCGGATAGATTAGCTGTACCAGTTGGTGAGTCCAATTATGGTTAAAATAAACTAATCACGTCTTCAAGTGTAAGGTATAAATCTTTTTGTGACAAAAAAATGATGAACTTTAGAAATTTTGTTGACATAATCATGTGAATTAAACGATCGATTCAGAGCAAATCTTCCATATTTAAGGTGGTGGACAAATGGTTGTCATTCCACACCCCAATTGGGACAGAGTCAACTCCGTAGTTCATGTGGGTTCAATCGGAGCAATGGTTTCCTACAGAAAGCAAACTTCTGTTACTGAGGAGCAAGTAATTTTAAAGTTTTAATTTTTAGACTAATTCTTTAAATTTTTTTTTGTGTTAGGTCTTTACTTATATTTATGAACGTTTTCATATTTCAGTAAGGATTGGCCTATGTTGAAGAAAATTTTTGTGGTGTCACTTGAGTAAATATAAAGATATTGTTCTAGGAGATAGTTTTTGTTAACTGGAATGGAATAAGATATGAGGTAATTGATGTTTTGAAAAGTTGGTGAGCAAAAAAGCAAAAGATATATATTGTATATATATTATTATATAAATAATCACTCTAATTTTCAGGTGAGTGAAGATACAAGTAGTGCAGCAGCGCATTTACGTGACAAATTTGCTACAGAGCACAATTTACGAGCAGTGGATGCTGGTTTCGACTCAGTCATTGCCGCTGTAAATGGTTCACGCATTGATAGTTGGGCACTTATTCGTGGTATTGCTGATTACCAGCATGGGCAGAGTCGTGCTGGGCGTATTTGGCAGGTAAAGTTTGCTGAATAGGAGAGTGTAATTTTGTTTAAAATTTATTAATGATTTCTATGAACACTTATATACTTGCGAGCACTTGTGCATTTAATTAAAATATAAAGTATGTGCATATCAGAGTACAATAAATATTTGGATTTTACGTGCATGTTAAGGAAAATTCGAATAATTAGCGCCTAGTAGTTTCTCTTTACATCATACATATTGCTGAATACATCTTAAGTTAGAAATTTTTTTCAGGCTTATAGTAGTGTTCGTGCTGCTGCGCTTACCAAAGCACTTATTCTTCATTTGCCGCTGGCTAATGCAAATAATTAAAGCATAAGATCAGTTTTTTCTTTTTTGTTATTAAGATTTGTCTTTGAGGTTGCTTAAGTTCAACTCAATTCTAAATGGAAGTAAGTGAGTGTAGGGAATGTGGGGCTTTAATTTATAGTAATGAAAGCATGCCATATTTTAAAATTGTTATGATTGTTTGGTTAAATGTCGAAAAAATCACTTCAGTGTGAGATCAGTCTATTTTTTATTTTGTACATTGCATATATGTCGCAAGTGTAATTTTTTGTGATGTGTCTGCATCTTCACTACTATTATATTTACGCTTGTTAAAACAATACTGCCTTACAATGAGAGTAGGCTGTGCCATTTTCTTTACATATTTCATCAAATCTGTTTCCTTTGCAAAAACCATAAGGGGGAACACGATCACTTCGTTGTTATCATTCTTTTCTATTCGCCATGTCGATTAATTTAACTTCACAATTCTTCAAACTATTACGGCAGTTTCGACGACAAGATTTGGTAATAGTTTTTTGCTTAAATACTTGAAGAATCTTGCTTTCTGTAGTCAGGTTTTCTTGGTTTGCTTACGTATTTCCGGTTTCCTTCAGGAAATGCTGAATTTAATCGTTTTAATATCTGTCATTTGAAAATATTGCAAATAATTGAGCTATGAATAAATAATATATAGAAGATGACGAAAATAACGATTCAGTAGACTACTTACAGTAATCGTTATATGAATTGTTTTGGAAAATAAAAAATGTTACTCTGTGAATTCTTAAGCCTATTTTGAAAACTTCTCATGAAATTGAAATTTTTTGAAAATAATTTAGTTTTGAAGTTCGTAAACATTCTTAGGGCCAGTATAGCATATAACAGCTTTAATCGAAGCTTTTTGAGTCGGTAAATTAATAGGTATTTTTGTCGATTTTTGTTGAAGTTATGTCAATATATAGTCCAATACGTTTTGATCAGCTTTTTCTTCAAATGTTTTTAATGCTTGACACTTTACAGTGTTAACAGTAAGTAAAACAGTGTGTTAAGTCAGAACCGGATCGGAAATATTTGCGTTTATTTGAAGTAGAATACCTGAAGTTAATGCAAACATTTACTTTAGGCTACCTTCAATTATCAGACCTTTGTAGCATTTTGAAGACTGTTTCAACGTATTGTTCTATCATCTGTACCATTTCTCTTGTGCACGCATAATTAATTGTCTATATTTTAAAATTTGATTGCAGTTTTATTGTAATTGCCCGCAAAATAAAGATTCTTGTTAAATTTGACTCGTCACAGTTCTGTTCGTATATCATCATTAAGGAGAAAATAATTTTAGAGCATAAATACTTCACTTCAAGAAAATAGAAACTATTAGTTAGCACAGAGTTTTTGAGTATTGCTAAAGCATGAGATTCTGTTTATGCGGGTTTATGATTTTATAATGGTATGGAGCTTCATCTAGGTGTTCTAAATTAGCGAAAGGTTCAGGTGCTCTTCAGTGAAGAACATGATCGTTTGTACAAAGAAGCAAAAGCAAAGTCGGACTTTTCGGCCGTCACAGCTCATTATTATTCAGTTATGTCCTCAGTTATCGATGAATATTTCAATGGGAATTTTCACTTTGCACCTCCTCGAAATGAAAAACAGTCTATGGTAGATGCTTTGAGAGAACTTCACCAGCATATCGCGCAGTGTTTGGAACTTGCCAAAGGTTAAAGTTATTGTTTGAGGCGATTTGATTCGCTTGCAGAAAGCAAAATTATTTAAATTACTGGATGACATTAGAATTTAGACAAGAGGTGTGTCGATATCGGCTGTGGTATTGGTGGCATTATGCAAGATTTAGCGGATACTGGAGCGGATATAACTGGTATCACAATAGCAAGCAACGAGGTTGTCACTGGGAATGAACATTTCAAGGAGAAAAATATCAAAAATTGTCGCATTGTTCAGGGTAATTGCTGCTGCTTGCCATTACTGGACAATCAAACCGATTGCGCTTATGCGGTGTGCATAATTTTATATCTCTTTCTTAATTCACCACATCAAGTTGACGGCTATTATTAAACTGCACATTGGAAAATAATTCATTGTAATTGTTATTATTCAAGTGAAAAATATTGACAAAATTTTTAAGGTTTATGCTTTGAAATATCTGCCTGATTTGGAACCTGCTTTGCTAGAAGTCAGCCGGATTCTACGTCCCGGTGGATTGTTTCTTGTTTATGACCTACTAAAGACCGATAAATTCGGGATTGCTTCTGAAGAAAGCAGAAGTCTTATTAAAAACTTGGAATATGCATGTGGAATGCCTTCATTGCATACCAGGCAAGCTTTTAAAAACGGAAGGTTATTTCCAACATATAGTCTTTCAATCACACGGGTTAAAATTATCATCAAATTCTTTGTGTTTAAGAAATCTCTATCTACTAGAATAACTTTTTCAGGAAAGAGATGATAAGTGTTGCAGAAGCTTCTGGTTTAGAATTGATAAAAAGTATTGATCTTGATAAAGAGACTGGGAATCCATACTATTATTGTTTTTCGCACTCGTCTTTATTCATGTGGCTTATCAGGCTAGTTTTTACTTGAAAATATTCTAAGTAAAGTTCTATTAACCTATTCAACATAAGACATCCATTGCTTGCAGATTACTGTTTAATTCCGTTTCTAACATTCAAACAACCATACAACTATGAGGCAAACGTAATGCAAATCATTTAGAGTTTATAACACATACTTTAGTTTGTTTGTATAAAACTATTATGTTCGTTTATTTTCTGCTAATTCTGAATTCAAAGTCTGTACTTATTTAGCATTAATATGCGTTAGCACTTTTTGAATTCAGGTAGGTAGGGTGGCTTTGAAGAAATAAACTGAAGCTCTTATTCCCTCTCGTAAGCATAGAGTTTAAACACTGAAACCTGCAGCAGTGATCAAATAAATTGATATTAATTTGTTTTTAAAATTCTTCACTAAATCCATTGAGCGTGGTTTTCGAATTAACGAATAAATTTCCAGCTCGCCTCTGATCGATTGGCTGATTTCGACCGCACAAGCACTTCATATCATGCCTAAAGGATTTTGTCATTTTAAACGAGTGTTTTTAACTGGCACAGTGAAAAGTATTGTTGAGGCTGGCAAATTGGGCATACTTAATGGCTCAGAAATACTACTCTTTAAGAAAACTAACAAGTCTGAGCTAACTGTCACAGAACTATAAATATTTCTGCTTGAATAAAAAGTGTAATTCTTTTCAACGTTCTATCATACAATATAATAATTTAACAGTGATAGACGAGAAATACTCTTTTCGACTGAGCAAGAAAATGCATGTATTTATTCATTCTCATAAAAAATTAGTCATCTTACCTACTTTAGTGATTATTTAAGCACTTTTATGAGTCTAAAATACTTGCATGTATTTCGCTTGTAATGCAATAAGGAGTGAAACATTGAAAGTTCAATGCTGAATTTAATGTGACAAGACAAAATCTCGTAAAGATGACTTTACTATATTCACTTGCAGGCTAGTATAAAAAACACAGTATACGCTAGCTTTTCTTGTTAACTGTCTGCTACGAAATAACGAAAGCATTTTCAAGCCATAGTTGATAAAACTGCATGTTTTTTTAAATGTTTATGCTACAACACTTACACATGACGTTGATCTTTGAGTAATAACTAATCGACCTGCTGCACCGACATGCATCTGTGTCATGGAGTCCATCATAAAACAGGTCATCAAATGCCAAGCATTCCCCTAGAAATATTCCGAATAATTGATTACTGCAAACTTACATATGAACTAAGAGATAATTGAGAAGACACACAATGGAAGAAACTTGTTATTTTGAGCTATTTTTTGATTTCGGCGAATTAGTTTTTGTTGATTCGAAAGTTCTAATAATTATTTTTAAAATCAGTTGAAAAATTAAGAATGTATTTTGAACTGTACTCTTTTTGATGATGTATTTGTTTGACGAAGTTAAATTTATTTTGTGGAAAAAAATTTTGTATATTTATTTTATTTTTTCGTTTTTCAATATATTATCATGCAAATAAATGCAATAACTTACTACAGTAATTGTTGATAATGTACCGACTGTAGCTGATATCGTAACCAACCATGCGGTAATTCCAGCGACAAGAATACCCACTAATGTTACATATTTTAACTAAAATTTCATTTTCTAGCATGCATTGCTAACTTAATTTGCATTAAGTAATATATTAAAATACAATTTCAATCATTTGGTGATTGAAAACAATTGTAATGCGTTTTGAGCAGTAAATATTGCAGATTACACATGCAATTAAGTCATTAATCATGCAAACACGTCATTAATTACTTAAATCTAAGCACTGATGTTTAACAAACTTGACTGAACCAATGCATTCATCAAAGTAAAATAGTTAAACAGGATTTGTTGTTCGTGGACTGTAATGAAAATTGCGAATATCTGAACTTTTTGTCTTCTAATGATATTAGATGTACAATTACTGCTAGATTAAGTAATCTCTTTCTATATTTTTACTCAACAAACAAATTTTGACTTTTTTTTTCAATCACTCACATTATAAAAGCTCATATAATCATGGAAAGCATTGGTCCAGTCCAGTAAAGGTGATTCTACCAGTACTGAAACAATTCTTAGAGAGAGACCAGGCTTTGGTTTCACCTTGCAATACAATTTTGTTACTTGGGTTTTCCGAGCCATAGTAAGCGCTATTCGCTGAAGTTATATGCAAATTTTTACTCATGTAATGAATTAATAATCTCGCAAATTGATCATCAAATGAATAAATACAAAAATTTGATCCTAACATTTATTATGATAAAGTAGAAATAATACCGCTGGATACTGAAGGTAGTACTTTTTCAAACAATCCACGACCAAGAAAATACAAAAGACGAGAAGTAAAGCTGCGAGTGTGATGGCAACAACTAATATTTCACGACTGCTGGTGGAAGATGTCGCTCCACAGATTACTATCCATACAGACAAGAACTGAAATGTGAGAAATGGAAAGATTGCAAGTTTTGTTCAGAAAGCTAATCCATCGATCCTTCATCTGTAACAAACTTTAAGCAAACTACGATGTCACAATTTATGCAACATGTCATAACTGCCAATAATTTACTGAGTGAAAATAAACTTACAACCATAACACATCTAAGTGCAAGAAGGACATGATAAACTCTCATGATGATATCCTATGAAACTGTACTGCAATAAACCAACTTCTGGATGAAAATCAGTAAGAATAAGCCTGACTGATCTGATCTTCCCTATTTATTTAATACTTCCTCACACATAATTTACCAACTTTTCCATTCATTTATGCAAAAGACAAATTACAACACTCTCGTCAAGAAAACTGTGTGCGCTGCACACTGTTATAACATTGTGCGTGCAATATTCTCACGGGGATTCAAAGGTCACCGAAAAGAGCAAGTTTGATGCGACACTGACAAAATATAAATAAGGTGCTGGCAAGATATGCCATGAAAAATTGCTGTTATTAGACAGCATATTATACATGAACAAATTATTTGAATGAAGGAATCGACCGATTTCAACGGGACCTCGAAAAATGTTGTCTCTGCAGAGTGAAGTAAGTTTTGTTTCAGATTTCTGAGTGATTCGGAATCACTGTTCGGTATTAGGGTACTGGTGGTGGTGGGTTTGTAATCTCATAGTAGCAGTTTTGTGCTCAATCCTGAGGAAGTAGTGATATGAATGGTTAAACTGTTTGCGTAGTTTACATAACATATGGCCGGCGCTATTGAGGGCATCGGTGATGAGGTTTGACATTTCATATTCTGTTTTTTATGATTGTTTTGGTTATTTATGTGCACACAGAATAAAATAGCCGAATATTTTTCCCGAAAATCAATCAATTTGCAGCTTATGATGTGAATTACTATTATTTTGTGGTACTATATCATTTATATTTTGGTATATAGCACCACCTGTTCAGACTGCGCAGTAATAAGTTTTCATGTAAAATAGGAACTTATGCTTGCAATTTAATTATAATTTTTTCTCATCTGCACTTTTGATTTTATAGTAATTTTTACTCCTTTGCAATTCATTTTTAGAGTATGTCGTGCATCTGAAGGGTACTGGTTAATTGGCAGATCAGATAACATTTTTCAAAATTTGCTCAAATTATGATTCATTTCAAATATCACTAATTAATTAAGGATATTTTATTGTGAAAGTTAATGGTAGTAATAATTGTGATGCATTTCTTTTAATTTCCATTTTTTGAGGTGATTTGGTTTATAATAGCAGTGATTGTTGTCATATTGATTTCATTGGCATGGATAAGTACACATTTACCGCCAGTTGATTATTATGTCTGGCTAGTTCAAATGCAAATTCATCCAAATAGAAGAGTTATACAGGTGTTTTCACTTTGCTTTTTACTTCTTTAGTCGAATATTCTATTGATGAATAGAAGATAGACGAATAATTTTTTTTCTCCTATATATTAATGATGGTAAATTTGTTGAATGAGAATGAATCAGAATTACTTCACAAAGCTGCGTAAAATTTGTTGTTGGTAGAAATGATTTAAAATTGAAATATTACAACAAAAAAATTATGAAGAAAATTTAGGTGCTGCAAGTAGATAATCAAGAGATAAATTTACTACATAATCAGCCAGAAAGGCCGCAGTCAAGTGCAGTCACAGAAGAAACACTTGAAGCTCTAATGGATGATGGCATTATAGAACAAAGTAACCCTTCAAATGAAGCAGTGCCATCACGGTCATAAGATTTCACGCTATTTTTCAAAAAGATGCAACGCAAGAACAAATATTTTTTGCGCTTGTTCTATAATGTAGCGCAAGACAGTTGTTTTTTCGCGTTGCATCTTTAAAATTTGAAATATTTTGAAAAGTGCTATATTCTGTAACTTCTGACACATGTTTTATTGTGTTTTTTTTTATAATTGTACTTTTCAGGAGTGAAAACATCGATATCAATAATTGGGAAGAACTACAAAATGACCAAGTATTTTTTATTGTCTCAAAATCTTTAAATTATGACCACAGAGCAAGTAATATTTTTGGCAACAATTGTCCATTCAACATTCTAAAGTCCTGTTTCTATCAAAACTTTTTTCATTTTGTTGCATAGCAGTTACAATTTCGTTTACCGTCAATTTTGTCTCGCTGTATAATTGGTTTCTTGACTATTACTTTTTGTTAATTAATTAAAGATGCAATTTGAGTATTAGAATGATTAATCCTTTAAAATTCAGATTTTATTGTCGAAAAACAATATTTATCACCAATTATATTGAAAAGTAAAACTGGCGTCTTTCAAAACATATTGAAATGAGAAAATTTTTGCCTTAAAATTTACAGAACATGGATAAAAATGCAGTTAATTTATATGATATTTTCATTCTTCTCAAAAATGTTGCGTGTTCTATGGTCATGATTTCAGTTTTCGAAGTACAACAACAAGTTGAGTATTTTTGTTAGTTTGCGTTTCCCATGTCTATTTTTATAACTGCGCATACTTTCAGGCAACTGATCATGAGCAAAATGTACTCTCTGTGAGTGATACTTCAGGAACTAGAGACCAGCATAGTGAAAGTCTTTCAACTTCAGCTCCAAATGCAAGTTCAAGCTTTATTTGAACAATGTTTCTTAGGAAAATTTTTTATTCTAAATAGAGCAGAGTGATTATTTTTCATAAACGAAGATTAAAAAATACTGCAATCACAATTCTCTTTTAATTAGTTCCAGGATATATATGATAGCTAAGAGGCATAAAATATATGGATTTTTGATTGCACAGATCGAGTTTATTACTTTTAGTTTTAATGAGGATTATGCTATTTGCAGACTTCAGCCGAAAAGGACTCGGAGAATGGATCAAGGCATGAATTATCAGCTGTTGTTAGTGGCAAGTTTCTTCATGTATGATCAGATAATATACACTGGAATGCCATTCTTTATATATGATATAAAGAATGTTTTTATAAGTTTAACTACAATTGCAGTTGAAAGATGAAAAAAATCAAAGTTTTGAAAGGTTTACTTTCCGATTTCATCACGAGTGAATATCATAATGAAAAATTGAGTTACTGGGGATCATTTCGTCAATTTTTTGCTTCCAAGATTTCAGATTCGGCTTATCAATTTGATGAAAAAGAAAAAGGTACTGAAAGACGTCAATTATCGTCTGTGAAATTAAAATTCTTGGATGATTCGCAAGTTACTGCTTGTACAGAATTGGAATCTACTGTAGGACAGTTTAAAAGGTTTTGCTATATCCATACTGTTCTTAATTAGCAAAGTACTTCTTCATTATTAAATTTGGTGTGAAAAAGTTTAGTTTTTTTTTTAAATGGAAAAAGTGGGTTTTCATTAGAAATAAGGCAACATACGTATTTAGCGAAACAGGGATTCAGATCATTTTATTTCGAGGTACATTTTTTAATATAAAAGATAGAGAAAGTTAGTATTTATTTACTCTAATACTTAATGATTATCAACAACTTAATGCTTTTTACTATCTTTTATATATATATATATTGTTGTAAATATTTGAGGCGCTATTTCTGGGATTCAATACATGCAGGCAAAGCAGTTCGATTAATATATCGCGGACAGCTTCTACGAGATGATACACGCTCATTATTAAGTTATGGTTTGCATGATCAGTGCGTTGTTCATTGCCATGTGAGTACGACACCTTACGCTCAGCCTTCCGCTTTTTCAAGTGCTTTATCAAGTACATTTTCACATGAAAATGATGGTAAGTCTTTTTTTAACAGCATTCGTCATCAAATTTATTAATTTCTTATGTATAAATATTTTCACTATATTATATATATAGACGGTTTTTTTTACTATATTGTATATATGTGTGTATATATATAATATTACAATTGACGCTATGAAGAACTTGAGAACTTGAATAATCAAGGTGATATGTAGACGGTCTTTTCAGATATAAATAGCGGGACAGCTGCAGCAGCTATTGCAGCAATAGCTGGTACGCAATCGATAGCAACTACAGCAGCAGGAGGTGATTTTACTCGCAGGATAGTCCAGACTTTTCGAGGTCATTCCATCGAGGATAATCACAGTGATTCTATGTATGTATTTACATTAGACTCCTTTCTCTGTTGCATGTAAGATGGTGGCGATTTTGAGGCACATTATACACTTTGCAGTTTTATACTCTACCTTATGAGTAAATATAGCTTCGTGGACAACTCAATTCAACTGCAGCTCAGAAAGCTCTCCTGTATAGCAAAATAAATAGAAAAATTCTTCATGCAAAGCTATCGAAAATGTAGAGAAGTTAGCTATCTTCAGTGGCTAGTTCATTAATATAGATGTGATACTGAAACATTATCCCACAAGATGAAGCGCGATTTTGTGATCTAAATAAAAATGTATTTGGAACTGGAAGAAATGTGTGCTCACATTGTGGGGAAAGTGAAGATGTATTGTAAGGAAGTGCTGCATCATGACTATACTAGGAAACATTATGAGGTCTCAAGATGCGTTCATTTAGGATTCTGCAAGAAGTGTGGTTTGAGAACATTCCCACACATGCAAAGCCATTCTGTTCAGAAGGTCGTTGTAAATGTAAATATGAATCTGATGAGAAAAGGACAGAGACAGAATAAATGCAGGTCGACCGGATATGTGCTGAAAGATAAGAAATGACATAAAGTAATCCTGATGAAGGAATCACTAGACTTCACAACAGTTGAGACTGAGAAAAAGTGAAAGTGTAATTAAATTTGGTGCAGAGATGAAATGCAGGGCGAAGATAATTTCGTTTTTGATGTCTTGGGATGTTGTAACGAACTTCTATATACGCTGTGCTCACGTATAGTATATATATATGAAATTTTAAACGTTTCTCTAATAAACTAATAGCAGTTGAAACTGGTTGTTGAAAATTGTTATAGAAGTCAGAATTACTAGAAACCAAAAAGTAATCTAAAATATTGAAGTGAGTCTCTTCTCACAAATCACACATTTGTGCCTCAAAGTCATTTATTTGAGGGTACTGAGAATACGCAATGCATTTCTACGTGCTTCTCGATACATCTATAATATGGTTATGGGACCAGTTCCAATGACTGTAACAGTGGAAAATCAGTCATTGGATGCGGCAGCTGATGCAGCAACGCATATGAGATGGAATCAGAATATATTAGGAAATTCAATTGGTCAATATGTCTATATAATTTTTATAGGTAAACTACAAAAATTTTGAAGTGCTGAACATTTAGTAACAGTTGTTAGCTCCTGTACAATATTTAGTGTTCACTTTATATTGTACCACGTTTTCTGTAGTAAACAAAGAAACATGAAAATTATTGAAAGTTTTCACGTAATTAGATATTTCTTTTCAAAACCGAATGAAGGAACACTGGATGACAGTGCGTAATTTTTCGAGATTCATTTTGCGAACAAAGTGCCATAAAACTTGATTTTTTGCTAAGTTAGATGAGCAAAATACGTTTCATAGTTGGAAGTATAGTAGTTTTAAAGGTTGGCAGTTATAGCGAATTTATCACATCAGTGCTAATATAATTTTATTACTGAAATATTGATATTTTCATGTTTTTACATAAACAAACATGTCGTTGCAGTGAAATTTCTGATACTTTGGACATGCATGTTTTTATTTCCTCAATATGCGGATCGGTTTTCGTTGCTACTGCTCACTTTTCTCAGTTTATTCTTTTTATCTATTATGTTCGCGAATTCCCGTGGAAATAATGATGGTATTCAGACTTAGTGATGATGCTTATTATATCGAAAGTCAAAACAAATAATGGAGGGAAAGATTGCTTGAAAATTACGCTGCAATTGAACTATAACGTACGACTTGCTGTGTTATAAAATGTGATAATTATCTTCACTCGGTTGTCAAAGCAGTGTTTATAAGTGCTTTTTTTCTTATAAATATTTTATTAATTTTTTATTCACACTATGGCCATAGAAAATATTTATTAATCTCTTTGGTACTTTCACTAGAAGAATGGAAAAAAATTTTTCGCTGTTGAACACTTGTCATGTCAAACACTATTATTCTTGTTTGAAATCATGGAAATATTTGTTTTCAAAATTTGTTAACACTTCAGGTTCATACTGAATGTAGTTGTATATTTAAAATTCGATTAAATTAGAAATATTAATTTTCAAGAATTTGTAGTAACGGTGAGTAATTTTTGTGGATTATGTTGTGCTTCATATCGTTCAACAGTCGTTTCGAAATCCTTAATTTCCAGAGGCTTTATACCGTTACGTATGTGATGGTATTTCAGTCATTCACTGATCTCATTTACTGAAAGTTGACACGCTTTTATTTCAAAATTCAGTGCTTATAGATTGCACCATTTTTTTGTTGAAACAGAAATAGCTTGGGTTTTCTTCACATTATTATTTATTTCCTTGTTTAGAGTCGTGGCATGTTTTAGGAATTTTTTTTGTTCTAAAAATTCTAGTTGTATTACTGGAGAAACATCGTATGCAAAACTACCAGCATGGATTGGGATGTTGCTTTCTTCAAACGAAAAAAGCTTAGTTCCAAATCAGTTATGTTGATAAAAAATACATATACGTCAGGGCTGATTGTTTTCTAGAAAAAAGATATGTAGGGTAATTGTCAGAAGAATCAGATTATTTTCAATATTTATTTGTCTGTAGAAAGAAGTTCTTTAGGGCATGTAATATGAATTCTCTAAAAGTTTGAAATAGACTATGCTAGTATTTTATGGAATTTTCCAAATCTGGAGCACGTGCTAAATCTGTGCATACCATCTGTTCTTGTGATGAATGAAGTTGAAAGATCCTGGCATCGTCACAAGGATGTATGACTGCAACTTGCAGGGATATTTTCTTAACTAATGGTGCTTTTCTGCTGAAGTGACCACTCAGCTATATGGCTTGTGCTAGTCAAACTTATTTTCTAATGAGTCGTAATTGTCTCCGAGCGAGGAGCCATATATATGTGAGTGTCTAGAAACAATGCATGCTTGACTTGGGAGTGAAAAGGTTTTCCCGCTATTAGTGTACTTATTGACAGAGTGCAGAAGTGCAGTAGTAGTTATACATTTTTGCTTCCATCCAACCAATTTCTTGCTCGTAATCAATTAAGCTTGCATTTGACCAACAGTATTTGCAGAGAATGCAGCAACGCAGCGCTAGAGAAGGGAAAATAATCGAATGGTCTTCAGTCAAAGAAGTTTGAATATGAAATAATTATATTGAAAACTTTTGACAAAACCATGTACTTACTGGAGTGAAATGGCATGACCACATACATAAGCCCATTTGTTTTTCGACGAAAGTTCGGTTCACTCTTGACTTCATGGTGCTTGCATTATCAGACGTGAAATCCACAAGTCCATTAAGTGAGGAGATAGCAAGAAAAGACAAGCTATTCATATTGCCACAATTGAGTCTCTATTGGAAATAATGGAACCAAGATTTAACAGTTGCCCGATCGAGATTTAACAGTTGCGTATGATTTTGAGAAAATTGATTATAGAAATGTGTAAGTGTTACTTTGAAATGTCAGCCTTTTATATGTGAGAAGTGATTATGAGTGCGTCATTAATTGAGATTGGCAGTGAAGTGTGGTCGTCTCGTAGTTATAGGTGTTTTATCAAGATTTCTTCCCAACACTATTAGTTCGCGAAGCGTGGGTCAACTACACAAAATCCGACGTTAGTCCGTGCTATTGATAAGAAGAAAAAACTGACCGATCTGAAGATTTATCGAGTTTTCTCAGTGTTTTCAAGTAGACAAGCTAACAGATATTTAATCAGCTAATTTCTTGCTTCAAGTTTGTGTCGTGTATAACATTTAATTTCAACAGACAGCAATTATTTGGCTTCTTTCGCTAGCATTTCTCGCCTTTGAAACAGTGACGCAGTCGAATTCGAAATTTTTGATCACTTTTTTTCAGTTTAATATTTAGCTTTTTCTGTATCTTAGCTCTAATTTATGGCATTGTCATATCATTTCAGTCCACTTCTCATTCTCATGGTTTGTAAATTATGTTTTAAAGTAATATATACTTTCGACTTGCAGTTTTTCTCATTGATATTTGATTCATGGACTAATGCAGAAAGATACTTCGAAAATCACACAGAATGATAGCGCTCGGAAAGTGCGTCCTACTGTTCAACTTTATTGTCCTAGAATGCTTAGAAATCTAGCAGATGGTGAAAATTCAACTAAGAAAAAGAATGAAAAAGTACCAGAATCAGTAAAATTAGTGAGGAAGTTCGACAGCAAAAATCTGGGTTTGAATTTTCGAAATTCTTATGACATTTGTAATGCAGTTGACTATGTTGATATTTTTTGCAAAAAATTTGTAGACGTAACATTACATTTTGTCATTTTCGTGAACATTATTTCAGAATAAACCACGAACTAAGTATTTTAAACAATTACATGATTCGATGTAATTAGAATAATTGGCTTATTGTTTGATTGTCTGATGTGATAGACATTCAGGCATTAGTTTCGTTTTTAATTTTCTGAACATAAGTGGACTCTCTAGGAGGTTTATTAAAAAAGCAGTTGTTAAAATGCTTTTTTTAGACTTTATCATGGGGAAGGGAAAGCAGTGATCGTGTGCAAAATATATTTTTCATTTTACTCGACAACAGAAATCTTGATTATGTAATCTAAAAAATCTAGAGTTGAATAATGACAAAGAAAATGGTGGAAAAAAAGGAGGCCGAAGAGACACTCTGAATCAAGAATTCGTACATGACAGGCTTTGGCAAAGATGTGATGAGAATGAACGTAATTATATTTTTAAACAAAATGGTAAAGATTATTTCAATTTTAGAAATTTTGTGGAAGGATTTTTCATTTTTATTATTATATCTCTTCTATGTTTTTGCAAATAACATGCAATAAAAATTTGACTGGAGAAGTTTGGTTCTTCATTTTCGGATTTATAGGTGTAAAAATTGCGTGTTTCAGATTACTATAATCTAAATCGAAAACAAAGTGGCAACGGTTCATCTTTTTCTTCGAAACAGGTAGCAGATTTTAGGAAATCACAGAAGAATGCTATTAATAAATCTTGTGACCATCTCGTGGAAAGCTTGAATTCATGTCAAAAAAAACGATTGTACTCCGGTTCCTCTAATCTTCATGTATGCTTTAAACTTAGAAGTTAAAGATTTAGCGAAATTTATTGATCTCCATAGCATTATATATATAATTGTAAATCAGTCAATATCACACGGAGGTTATTGTATATGTATATGTACATTTATTTTAAAGGAGCAAAATTTAAAGCTTTCAAATTGGACTCAAGTTATATGTGAAATTTAGGGCCTATCTGACACGCACAATTTTCTCTACAGTAATTTGTTTTAGAGTTCTTCCCAATCATTGTGCGAACATGTATCAGGAAACAGTCATGGCCACAGTCACGATAATTCCAGTATGGCATATTCTGATGGTAAAACACCGTGTGATCATATTACAGCATCTGATGTAAATTTAGCTAGATCCAATGTATGAATCAGTTTGTTTATCTTTCATTTTGAGTTTAAATATTATGCTCACGTCACACAGTAACTATGTATTGGATTTGTAGGCATTTAGTGATAATATCTGTGTCGTATTTTTCTATATTTTGTCGTAAACAAACAGTTGTTGTATTTTTGGAAATGCATCCAAGTTTCAGAATATTAATAGTATCAGTAGAAGAGGACGTAATACAACCAGGAATAGCCGTTGGCAGCACCGATTTGATTATAGAAGTGGTGATGTAAGACGGAATTCTAGCAAACATCATGCTCTTCACGGCAAAGTACGTGTGAAGTAATACAGAAATATGAGTGTTTGTTCATATTGGTTGATGTAGAATAAGTACTTAGATTGTGTAAAAAACTTTTTATTTTACAAGATAACGACATATAATTTATTCGAAAAAAGAGAAAAAAAAAACTGTACTGCTGGGCATGTAAAGTTTTAAAAAAAAGCTCAGTTCATTTTTAATGAGCAGGAAGTGATACGTGTTTTTTTAAAATGGCATTTTAGTGAAATAAAAAGTAGCTGTCGTTAATTCACATATCATCTATTTTGCGAATTCAGCAATTTTTTGTTCACAATTAAAAAGATGTATGAAAGACTCTTTTCATGTCATGTTCAAGAAATTCTTTTTACAGGAGCAATTATGTACAGACGAAAGTTTTGTGCGCTGCATTCCACTAGATCGTCAGCAAAATTGGTCTTTCAGAAGCAGTAAGTCAGACAGGTTTAATCTTCGTTATCGCTACCAAAACACTAAAAGCAGTGGACTTGATTGTAAAATTAATGCTGTACAGAATAATAAGGTTTGGATGTCATACTTTTCTTTTAAATAGATTATTTATACAATCTTTTTATCATAACTTTCAAGCGAAATTTTATTCATTATCTCATGGTGTTTCTTTCATTCTAACTAAACGGTCACGTCTTGTTTTTTTACCTTAAATTATGTTTGTGTGAAGCTTATCAATAGTCAACTTTTAATTTAAAAAATACTTGACAGAAGAAGTTTTGTTAGTTGCTGGTCTTATATTTCACATTCTCTGCATTTGGAATCATTGGCTTTTTTTGACAACTGAAAAGTTGTTTTCATTAACTGCGTGGATATTGTTTTACATCCGAGACATCTTAGATATGAAATTTCTAAGAATAGATTACAAAGTATATGTTTTCGGGCTTGGGAAGTTGCGAAGTTGTAACTGTGAGTAAATCTGGAAGTGTTGCAGTCGGGATGTATAAAATTGAAAAAGAAGAATGTGTTTTTTCATAGGTTCATGTTTGTATAAGTTTTTGCAAGGGCAAAAAAATTTGTTACTGCGCATAGCGATGTTGGTCAAAAATAAATTTTCAGATGTTACTTGTAACGTTTTTGAGAAATAGATGAAGTGAAGCATAGATCTGTTTAAAAACTCATTATACTGTTCAGCATTTCACTTGTTATAAACAGTTCTGTAAAATATGTGCTAGCTATAATTTAGAGAACTAATTGTGTTCTTTATCTTTTCAGAGTATTGCAAAAATGGAAGTTTCAAAAACGGAATGTGAGACACCATCAAAGCATAAAACTTTCGAGGTTCTTTTATTTCTATTCCATTTACTTTGATTATGTGCTTTAATTGTGTCTTGTAATAATAAAATGCATAACACTGGCTTTTAACATTTTTTTTGTTGTCTTAAAACTGCTTAGAATTTAATTTTTTTATATGCATCACAAAGCGTTATAGAAAATTTTTCAAATACTTTTATGCCAGAAAAAAAACCTGTGGTTACGGGACGAACAATCTTGTAATTCAAGATTTTCATGTATTTTTCATCTTTGCTTCTTCACTTTACTTTTGCAATTTTGTGAAGCTCTAAAAGAAGTTATCTTTTATAATTTTCATATTTTATACGTCATTCATAGTTCAACTCAATTTAGGATTTTTGTGCAAGTTTCGATTCATTTGATTTGTCGTCTTTTGATTGGAGTTCGGCTGTAGAAGCTGAAGAGCAGCGCAAAGTAATTCTTACGCATTTAAAAAAAAACAATTTTATATGTGTGCAATATTTTATTTAATTTTTTTTTACAGTTTAAACTTCTGGAGTAGGTTTTATAAGATTTGCCAGAAAGAAGGTATTTTATAGATAACGTTACACTCTTTTTACAAAATATAGATTTATAAATACATTTAGAAGGAGCGAGAACAGTCATGTAGAAAACAGAAGGATCTGTTATGTGCCAATCCATGTAGTTCTCGGAAAGAAAGCACACACATGTCAAGGATGCGAAAACATGTAGAGAGTGTTAATAGTTATCGCAACACTGGTGATTGCAGCCAGTCACATTCTGGACATGCTAAAACGCTACCGATCTCATATGAAAATAATAAATCTCATCGTCTGTTACTAAGACAGCGAAATGGTAATTATCTTTAAAAATTTCTCTTTAATGTAAATTTTTTGAGACGTAGTTTGCAAATAAATAAAGATCTTTTAGGTATTACAAATTTAAATCGTGGAAAGTAAATGCGCAATTTTTTGATGTTCTTTTAGATAGCGTCACAATTCAGACTTCAAATAGTGCTGAAAATATTGAGGAGAATGATGTAGAAAGTATTAAGGAAGTTATATCTGTTAGTACTGGAAAAACAGCTACGTCACATTCGGAGGAGAATAAAAGTAGTGAGAAGGAAATGGATGAAGAAGTTCGAATAATTAATCAAGGTTTTCACAGAAATTATACGTTGTGACGTCCTTGGGTGTCCAAAAAGCACTGTATTATCCTGTAGATAGAGTTTCATTTTTTAATATTCCAGACTGTGAATCGGCCCGTACGGATAAAAATTGTGATGACACTAATGATGATTCTGATAACCAAGAAGCAAAAAAGTGTAGTGATCAGTGGCAAACTAAGTAAGTTCTATATGGTTTAGAACTATTCAGAAGCTTCATTTAAAAATTTTTAGATATGTGCATTTCAAATACTTTGACATCAATTACCATTTAGCAAAATTGTATCGTTTATTCCCATTTTAACTGTTAGAAGCAAATGTTCCTGTAATGATAATTCATTTACTTAGAAAAGTGCAGATTTTAAGTGTTGTGTTAATTTAATACAAACATCTTGCACGAAAGATTTTTCAAATTTCAATGGGTTTAACTAGGATTGTGAGAACCTATCAACATTTTCATTTTCCTTGCTAAACTATTGTGACATTGAGGCTGTTTTTATTAACAGTTGTCACTTTTGGTTAAAGTTTTAAGTAATCTTTGATAGTAGCATAACAGGAAATGCACGCTTTATTATGAATTTTTGTTTTTTTGATTCTCTCACTTCCAATATTTTTAATAGTGGGACAGCATCTATTGCCTGCAAATCAAAGACTTGGGCAGCTGGTGAGTCAAAGATTATGCGAACAGTTTTGCTGAAAAAAGTATCACAAGAACACCCTTCTTCATCCTCTGATACAAAGACCTTTTCCGCGGAAGTTTCATATGGTAAGCTGTTTTGTGCAGACACAACTACATGAGATTAAAAAATCATGCCTAAAATTTCATTACAGGAGGTTTGATGCTCTTTATCAATTTACGAAATATTGTAGGAATTCTTGACTTCAACGATCTCAAAAATTTCATTCATTCTTTCAGAACCAGCACCGGAGCGAACCGTAAAGAGTGATAAATATCGTCAGGAACTACCACCAACTCAGTGGCCAATTCATTCAAAAATTTCTAATAACGAAGGTCCTCAAATACAGTCACTGAACGATGCAATCAGTCGGTTGATTGATCGAATTGCTGAATCTGCTGATTTCAGTGCTGGTGAAGAAATTCTAGTGGTTAGGTTAGTTTTTTATGTAGTTATAAGTTGTGGGGAAAAATCTTTTTATGGATTTAGGAAATTCGAAATGTAACTGATGTTTTCATTATGATGGCATCGAAAATATTAAATTAGCAATGGCGTTTAAAGGATTCTAACCGACATTGATGAATTTTTCTAAATTGTTGTATATGGAACATGTGCTAGTATCCAGTGTGTTTAACATCTGTTAATTTATAAAATTGTTCAACTGCATCGGCTTGCAAAGCATAATAAGTGATACTACTAATGATTTCAGTGAAATGCTTTCAAAAGTATACTTGTCAATTGTGACTAAAGACATAGATTATACCTATACAATGAATTTGGAGCAACATTTGTGGAAACAGTGCTTTTACACATGTATTGAGGCTTTACGTGCCGCTAGCAACTCAACAGGAAATGCCTCACGTATTTTCCGTACAAGCTTATTTAATCTAATTCAGCAGGTACCTAAAATTTCTGCTGTCTTTTGTAGGGAGGCACTTAATTTTGCTTTCTTTTTGCTTGTAACAAAATTCTCATTCAAAAAGGAGAAAACAAATGATACTTGATGCAGCAGAGTACTTATATATCTTAGTTTGTTGCACGGGATCATATTACAAAGTTCCAGTATTTTATTATATTTTTTATGTCGAATAGATTTTTATTGCAGGGTTTGTCATTTTATGCTCTTCTATTCAATGAATATGAAGTGAAATTCGGTTTTGTCATAGATGACTACTTGTATTGGGGATCAGGTCTACCTGCGGATGACTTTGCTTCATGTATTTTGACTAGTTCAAGAATTCGTGAAACAGCCGATTATAATGTTAAGGTATTAGTTATGAAACTTTTTTTCAGATCCTGGTTGTTTTGTGAAATAGAGTTTAAGGTATGAATTATTATATCTTTAAATTAAAATATTGAATTTGTTAGGAATTATTGTGCCATATGG
>UYYF01004713.1:28194-38922 GCA_900618365.1 Thelazia callipaeda
TGAAATTGGCAAATTTTAATCCAATATAAATGTTTGATTACTGCATCTTCTTGCCATGCATATATATTAAAAAACTGTGATTTTCCTTCTTAGATGTATTTATACTAAAATACTGTTGAAATAGTCTGTTCTTGATGTTGAATTCAACTTCTCCACTCATTTTTAATTTGTCTCAGAAGGACACTTCAAATTTTGCTTTTGCAGACAAAATGGATTGATGTGATTTTCTATTATGTTAGGGCATTAGCTGCGCGTTATCCTTTTGAAACTGCTCGGCAGCCGCTTTTCACTGCATTAAATCATGTCCGAAAAAAGGTCCGTTTTTGTTATTTGTAATGAAAAAATCATATGGCTTAATTTTTTTGTACACCTCTTGGTAGCTTGATATTAATGTGTGGTACAGATGATTTTCATACACAAGTTATGAAGAAAAATCCATTTTTCCTCCGGTAAATTATATTTTTATTCAAGGTTACTGAAGGGTAGATTTTAGCAGTCATACTAACAAGTCATCCGATCTAATTTTCGCATTTATTATTTTATTATCTGAAAAATGAATTTTATCCCATTGGAAATAAAACTTATCTCTTAGTGATTATTTTTTATTTTCGCTCATAGTAATAGTTTTTATTAAATGTTGAAATTTGATGTGACCAATTTTTATTTTCCGTTTTACGTTTAGGTAAATGAATTTGAAATAGACTTTAATACCCGAATTGGTAATATCAGAACGCGCGAAGCCGAAACATCTGCTGCGCGAGCAGACAGACCTCAAGAAATTTGGATAGCTCAGGACGGAAAACTTTCTTCAGGAGATTATGCTAATATTACTGATCATAAAGCCGTTCATATATTGAGTTCAGTTTCTAATGTTGAGGTTTGCAATTCAGATTTCTAGTTTTATATCTTAAAAATTGGCCGTCAAAAACTTTAAAAAATTTGGATGCTTTAAGAAATTGTCCGAACTACTTGTTTAAATGTGTTAGTCAGTTGTTTTGTCTCTGGAAATGTTAAATAGAAATATGCTTAGTTTTAATATAGTGTCCATAATATTCTGTATTTCTAATTTTTACAGCTCTATCGTCGCACAATACCATATGTCCTTCATACAGCTGGTCTTCTGATCACGAAAATAGGTATGGAGGAGTACGACAGCATTAGTGAGCGAGCACTATTTCAGCTATCTCAACTTATATCTTGTGATGAGTGTCCTCTTTCTTCTTTACATCTTGTTCAGCTGTGCACTCTTTTTCTGTACGCTGTTCACAGCCTAACACTAAAAAGTATGTTTGCATTTTAAAAATTTAGTGCGAAGAACATACGTCGTATTTTCTTTAAATTTTCAGTTATTTTGTCTTTGACTTTACAGTTTTAAATTTCTGAACAAATTACAGATCTCTTAAAATGATTTAGGATTACAAAAGGTGGTATCTCAATGTCAAATTAGGCAGTAGAAATTTTTATTTGAAATCATTTTAGCTACTAAATTTTTCTAGCTGTTTCAGACACTGAGCCCGGTACATGTTCTTTGCAACAACAGCAAGCAGTTCAAATGGTATTAAGCTTATTCGGAGTAGTTTTAAGCCCAATTTATGATCATTTACAAGACTTATCTAATATTTTAATTGGCTCTGCTCAATTGCCATTGAAGGTTTGTGGTTTATAAATATGTGAACAGTTTTAGAAAACACATTTTTTTATTTTTTCACATTATGTAGCGGTATCAGTCATGTTTAAATTTAGATGCGTCGTGTGTTGCCAGCTGTTTTCGTAATCTCTGAATGGTTGTCGATGCCATCTGTTAATCGCTTATACAGAAGTATGCCATCACTGGAATCCATTGAAACATCGCTTATTCAAGTTGATACGTGGAAATTACTTGCCGATGTTGCTAACTTCTTGGTTGAAGCTGAGTCGCAAAAGATTTTATCACGAACCATTCCATGCTCGGACGGTAAGACACATAGTTCTCTTAATGCACTTTATAAAAACTTTATTATACATGAAATGCTTGTACATAAGAGGTCATTTTTTCACATCATATCTCTTTCACTCTTCAGTTACTTTTTCAGTGAAATCAGAAGTTTATATAGAGCTTGTACTTCCTGAATCAATTTTTCTGGCATCTTTCATTGATGTGTTCACGGTATTACCGAAGTCATTACGAATGTCTGTTTTAAAGAACGTCGACCTTTCCAACAATGTATTTAGTACTCTTATTTTGAAGACTACACTGTTTTACTCGTATTTAGACTGTTGATTGAGACTTGTTATGGTAGTTTTAATAAGACTTTTACAAACTATCATAAAATTTAGTAATGAGGTTAAACATTGCTGTAAAGTCTTGCAAATTAAATTTCAAAATTTTCCAGTCTCTTTACAATGCATAATTATAATTTACTTTTCCTAATGCAGTATTTTTTCTTTCGCTATGCTTTGTTGTATTACAAAGTACCAGAAGTGCACCTTGCTCAGTAAATTGTTTAAATTCTTAACAAAAGCAAGAATTTGAAATATTCCAAATTTTTAACAGATACATTATTTTAGTTACCTCTTTTGGCACTTCATGCTCGTTTATCTTCTGTATTATCGGCAGCGGAATATTTGGATGGATCTGAACTACCATGTTTTCGATTCAGTGAACATTTGCGCTGTTTTGCTGTAGTACGGAGTGATTCACCTGTAAATTATCAGACGAAGCAAGAAAAAAATAGCGATGAACTGTATGAGGCTTCCGAGTTGAAGCATGAAGTAGAAGTGCAGGATTTTGTAAGTTTTAAATTTTATTGTATTGTGAATGTGGAAAGTTCCAATAAAATGATTCTTTGGTTTTTCACCTTGTGTTCAAATGACTATTGTTACATAATTGTTTTTGATATTAATTGTTTTTTTCCTGTATGTTTCATAATTGTTTTTAGTAAGTTTTAATTTCTTATTCAGGATCAGTTTTCTGATGAGCACAAGCAGTATCGGCAGACTGTTCTTGAAAATCAAATAAAACAGGTATACTTTCACTGTTTCATCACACATTAACTTTTGGTGCAAAAAAATGTGTATTTCTGCGATAATTCTTATTTTTTACTTATTTAGTATTTTCGTGGTGACTTATTCTTTTTATGAAAAAAGAAATGAGCTTTTTTATTTAGAAATAAGGGCTTCTATATTGAAATAGTTTGTCCTGTGTCGCAGGTGGTAAAGCTACAAATTATTAAGTATTTCTAAGTTTTAAGGAGCTTTTGGAACGTGAAACAAAAGGAAATAGAGTGATTATTGAAGTACGACCGAAATACCTAGTACCAGATACAAATACTTTTATCGATCATTTGGTGTCCATTAAGAAGATTGTGGACAGTCATAGATTCACTGTGCTTGTACCAACAACAGGTTTATTTATATTTTGGGGTTTTTGTGGGTTATTAATTGTTTCGTTTAAAGAAACATCAATGTTTTACGGCTGAAAATAAAATATTTTAGTTGTCTCTGAATTAGAAAATCTGTCGCGACTAGTCTCATCTAAATCTTCCTTTGGAGTAGAAGAATTTCAAGATTGTTATGTTGGTGAACGAGCGAAGGAGGCAATTGTTTACTTAAAGGATTTAGTTGGCAAGCAATCTCAAGTGTATACAATTACCAGCAGAGGGAACCTGTTAAATTCTGTTATGTTTGCTACGGAAGAAAGTTACAGTTCAGGAGAATTAACGGTAAAACATATAGTTTTTCATCAGTTTAGTGTGACATAAATTTATATATAGTGTGAGGAGGTGCAAGCATTTTGTAGGGTTTTTGGTTAAAACCAACTCAAAGCATGAAATTTGCCAATTTTTTCTGTCAAAGTCAAGACTGTAGGAAAGAAGAGAATCACTAAATTCAATATCCGCTATTTAAGTTTTCGCAAATTGCTTTGTGATATAAGCTATGAAAAAGTTTTTAAGGTGGTGAATGACGATATCATCCTCCTAAGCTGTGTGAATTTTGCGAAGACGCGATCTAATCCTCCTTCTTCTTCAGAAGCACAATTAACTACAGGATCACTTTTAAATGTGGAACAACCAGTAAGGCTTTATCGCAGTGTAGTTTTATTGACTGAAGATCGTGCACTGAATATAAAAGCTGTGTGCGAAAATATGCCATGCAGAACAATACCAAGTTTTATGAAATGGGCTTGTCTAGATTGAAGTTTTGTTGTATAATCATTAAATGTGTAGATCACAATGTTTATGAACTTTTTTCATGATGAATTAATTTTTGAAAGGGTGAGATAAACAAGATATAAGGTAGTCAGAAAATATCTCAAAATCTATTAGAAAAAATTCCACTTTATCCATTTACAAAACATTAGATTATTTACGTTGGAAAACTCACTCCTGCGAGTCAATGTGGACATGATGTCATTTGAGCAAAATTTTCAATTCTCAAATTACCGCTCTAAAAATTTTTCAGTATTCTTCTTTGGTCATCATGAAGTGCTTTTTATGTTATTGTAAAATTGTTTAAACTTCATTGATGTAATTCTTCGTCTATTTAATGCAATTTTATTAATTTCCAATAACATTGAGATAGTTATTGTCAAATCGAATGTAATTTCAGTCTTGTAGCCGACTTGACTAGCACTACCTCATTCTTTGTATTTCATGGTTTAAATGAGATTCATTTGTCTTTGAATTGCGTTAATATATTTAGAAAGCTGTTTAAATACAATTTTTATTTCGCTGTTTAATTTTTAATGTTGTACAGCAATGATTTGGAAAAAAGAATGTCCCTTTTGATCCTCATTAGTACTTTATTGCCAATAAGTGCTCATTTATTTTATTCAGGAAAAGAATTTGTTTCATGTATTTTTAATGAATCTCCGAGCAAGATGCAGTGTTTCTTCAATCTTCCCGTTTGTTGCGTAAAATTAGTTTGTTTCCATAATAATTGAAGAGCTAAAAGAAAGTAAAATTAAGCTATGATGTAATATTTTATTTATTTCTGGCAATGTCCTTTCCGACGTTTTGCCTTGTTTAGAAAACTGACTCTTCATTTGCTTCAATCTTTTTCTTGTTGTGTGGAAGATGAAGTGAACGCTGTATGTATATATAGTTGGGCGCAGTATTTTTTGCCGAGAGATTCTTAATATATTTTAATTATTAGAATTCGCTTTACGTTAACCTAAAGTGTATGAATTTTATGTTTTGTTTGTACGGTCATTGACTTTGTTAATCGTTAGTGTTATCGCTCTCAACGAAATTGGTCTGTTCGAGTTAAGGGGATCAAAAATAGTTTTAGACCTTAAAGCACTTTTTATTTTTAATTATAAAGTCAATCTTGAAGTTTTGTGTATTCATTTGCTGTTTATTTTGAACGCATTAATTCGTTTCCTCAGGGTATTCAATGTTTTACCTTCTAATTGGAAGCAGTCTGTCTAGTTTTTAACTCTTTCACTAAGCAATTGAAACAAGCTATCTCCAATAATTTCTTTGGATATTTCTAAGTCGAATCTTATCAAATGTTTGGTTTGCAGTTAGTTATTTTGCTAACCCAGGGTGAAATTAACGCTCTAAAATTAATTTAAAAGAGATGATTTGTGTTTGTATATTTCCTATATTACTAAAAAACTCGATGATTTTAAGATTCATTTTTTTTAAGTAGACGAAACGATCATTTTCTTGTACTGCTTATCGTGAATAATGAAAGAAGGTAGTTCTGAAGTATATCGAATCGTCAAGAATTTCTGTGCGTTTGGGCTGATTTTTCTCTACTCGTCTGATGTATGTGTGGACCACTTGAAAATGAATGCAAAATTAGTTACAAGTTATTTAATCAATGTTTTATGCGAGGGATGTAATTGAACTCCATATGAAGATGCTAGATCCAACGCATAGTCGCCATTTGGCGTCTGATGAAGTGTATTCCCCGTCTGAGGAGTTATTCGGAACTGAAGTTACTAATCATAGTGCGGATGGATGTCTGTGTGGTTTCTACACAAATTATAATTCCTTATGATAGTGAGAATAGTAACTGCGAGTTACAAGTTTAACAAGTTTGGGTTACTGTCCTAGGGAATCTGTACCTATAATAAAGGTAGGGTTGTGTATGTGGCCATGTCTTCTATCTTGTGTTATTTGTGTATATATTAGTGAGGGTAATAGAGGGACAGATGTGAGACTATCAATGTATTTGTGTTGTTTATCAAGTCTTATGAATATTTCCAACAAGCCAGGTTTTGTGAAATATTCGATTTGCAGCTATTTATTTACATTCTGCTGAATGGATTGCAGCTATTTGAGGTCAGACGTTAATTGCTTGTGGTTGTAAGACCTATGATGACTTTATTTGGTCATGCATGCTGCTTGGTCCCTCCTCTTCATATCCATCTTTTCTTGCTCTCAATGCAATATTACTTGTGTTAACGATTTTTATCTGTGAATTAGCCTATTTTTGCGTGAAATGAAAGAGTAGAGAATTGGATGTGAATAGATCAATTTGTGCCTGTTCATTTAGCTACTGGCAAAAACAATGGATGCGATTTTCTGTGTGGAATGATTATCAATATGTTGTGTTTCATCCAAGAAGATTACTTCCTCAGTTGTTAGAAAATAAAGAAAATTGAGTTTTATTTGCTTTCAGAAGTGAGTGAATTAACAGTTTGCATAGGATCATGTAGTAGCCTTTAGGAATGCCATATAGGCTAAAGTGTTAATGGTCATCATGTCGACTATACATCATGTCGATTATCATGTTGACAGTGTAAAGCATTTTGAAGATGAGTGATCCATGCAAGAGGGTGAGTACATGCATAATATTTCATGTATACTATCCACGTTGATAATGCAATGAAACAGAAAGAACTGGTTACATAATCAAGCATGTACAATCAACTACTTTCAAGCGTTCTCTCATTCAATCTACACTTTCATTATCAGAAACTCAGTTCAACTCAAAAAACTTTAATTCACTTGCAAAAGCATACTATCTACGTTTGATCTTTTCACAAAATATTTCAAATAAGCCTTAGCTCTGAACCTCGTTAACTTTTCAGGGGACTGGAACTGCTAACTTTGTTCTCATACTTGATAGCTGATGTTGATATTGCCAGATGACTTACATTTAAAAAAGTAAATGCAATAATTCAATTCCATTGTGGAACATTTTGAAATTGAGTGATGTGACTTGTTTTCATTTTACTTGTTTCAACTAACTACCTTGGCGACATTTTGCAAGAGATTTTAACGATGTTTATTGGGAAAGTTCAGGTTTTTTACAGCTGATAGGAAAAGTTCATTTAACGTAATAGCATGTTACATATGATAAGTATGCTGTGTGCCACAAAATGCGGAATGTGTTTTAAAAGTGAAGTTAAAAATTGGACGCTGTAAATGTTAATGACTTACTTATGTTACGTGAGACGTGCAGTTTATTTTTTTATTTCAGCACATAGCCCTGCTAGAGCAGTGTATAGATTTTACAGATTGTGTGTATGTTTGGTGATAGCTCTTGAGAACGACCTCCCAGCTGTCGAAAACGCAATTTTAATTGAGAAATATTTGCATATAAATCAATATATTGACTGTTTGATTGATGGTATGAACATAATTAATTCCTTAATGCTGCTATCCCTTGCAAGCAATAATTTGTTAAGATAAAAAAGAAATTACGTCTGGCTCGAAAGTAAGTCAATCTTTTTGCTTGCTACTTGTGTGTCGGGGCACGTAAAAAAACTATCGGCTGCTCTTAGCGTGCATTTGCAGCTATGAAACGTATATGGAGCACGTCATCATCGTTTTCATCTGGTTAACTCAACCGGTTAGTCAGTCCCAGCTTGTCTACCCATCACTGCTTACCAGTTGGTATGGATCAGTTAGCGCCCTGCAAATGCATTACAATATTTTCATTACATTATTTATGCATGATAAAGACTATATTGATTGAGGATGAGGCTTACTTGCATGAAAAGTTTTACTAAAGGGGAATAGAGATGGCTACAGAAGCAAGCTTGCATGATTGTGCATTCAATTCATGAAATGTGTGAAGTCTCGAATTTACGTATTTAATCAGTCGTTAATTGTTGAAATTTTTAGTAGTGAGGAATGCTTATGTAAATTTCATCTGAATGAAATGAACAGTGGTATGTGAATTTAATTAATATGAAATAACATCATTTGGATTACTGTACTAGCAGCAGTTGAGCATTAAAAATTGATGCATGAGGCAGGAAATGAGGCGAAGAATATATATTCATTCATTCATTGAATGGATGTTGTGCTGATCATGAAAACCACCAGCAGTGACGATAAATGTAGAAGACTTTTCTAGTTTTCATAAAAAATTAATAAAAATTGTTGCTCCTGGCTGCATGTCTCTTCCTAATCATCTCTATATGTACGTGACAGAAGACGAATTAATTAATTAATTAATTAATTAGTTAGTTTCTGTTCATATAATACACATTATTCTGCCGCACATCTATTCCAGATTATGGCCAACACATTGATAGACTGCACTTGCTAATTTTTAATCTTGCATCCTCGGCATATCTTGAATGTAAACAACATATGTATTGCTGCTACTTCCATTCTCTTTCATGGCACTAACTGAAAATAAAAAGTAGACTATGACCTTTGCAGTATGCTTAAATCATTTGATTTCTGTCTATTCAGATGAAAGTAAAAAAAGTGCAACAAATGTGGACAAATATGCATTTCATGAGGGAATGAATATATTTGAATGATTGAGTGCTCTGATTTTTTTCACATTTGCTCAGTAAGTAGACAGAAATGCGCAAGAAACACTAACAAGTTATGAACGAGAAATGTATCGGTGATTGCTCTATGTAGATTGATTGATCTCTTCACTATGTGCTAAAATTTTCACTAGGAATGATGACACGTGACCCTCGTAAACCAGTTGTATGCTGTTGTTTGTCAGAAGAAATACTTGCTATCTTTATTACCAAACAGTAATAAGTCATTATCTTTTTTACAGTTCGGAATTTGCTTTATTTTCTGAGTTATTACTGTAAAGTAACGTCGTAGCTTTATTACTTTCTTTCCTCATTGGTTCACTATTGTTGTCTTGTTTTTTACTACTATTTAATTGAATAAGTGAGTATATTATAGCCGTGTTCACTTCTTACTCCTTACTTACCTTTCCTTTAACTTATATACAATTGATTGATTAAAGATGACAAGCTAATTTTGATGAAAATTAACTGCAAGAAGCAGTGGCATATGTGTGGTGAAAAAGTAACTCGTATACTTTCGTTTGTAAAGCAGCTGAAATTCGTTAATGCGTAAATAATTGATTAATTATGTGGCAGAGTGATTACGTTTTTTATTACGCATATTTTTGGTTTTTGATGAAAAGATCAGTTTTTTAGGTACTTGAGAGTTTTTCCGTAGGATATTCACTCTAATACTTATTCAGTAATTCATTTATTTACTTCATATTTGCTGTCATTTTTTTTGCCTTTTCTCTGCTCATTGTAATAATAATAGATATTACTGCATATCGTTGCATATTTAATTGTGTTGCAAAAAAATCATACTTACTTTGTTTACTGTGTAAGAGTGCCTCTTTAAATTAAATTTTCTTTTAACATGCGTATTTACATATATATATGTAATCAAAATTTCTTCATTACATGCTAACCTTCCCTTCTTTCTGGCTATTCTCTGTACACTTAATTGCTGCTTGCTTATTATGACATGTTCAGTTAAATAATAATAACAAAATGTATTTTATTTATTGTACAAAAATATGATTATGTACTTATTTAATTTCATATGGCATTAGTGTTGTTTTTTATAGTACTTGTTTTGATTGTTCTGTGTACAAATGCAGTCAGTTTAATCAAGTTTTCTTTCGTCCTGTTGATAGCAATTTTAAATTTTCTTGATATTTCATTCATACTTATGCAATGATTGAGATGCTGTGATCAATCATATATCATCAGTCGTTAGCTGTGCTTTGATCATACTGATATCCTTGTGTAGATAGATATAAATAAAAGGATGAATGGAAAAGTCTGCTTATTGCTAGCTTTTATTTCCATTTGCGAAGCTTTCACGCTATCAATCATCTCTTTGCTTTCTTCTGCTCCCTTTAATGTTATCATTTCTCATTTTTCCACTTATTCATGAAATCGCTACTATCAAGTACGAATGCTAGGTATTGTGTTATAAATCAGCTTGCAGTGCAAATAATACTTATTTTAATGCATAGATTGAGCATTAGTCTACACTAGTAGTGAATCAAAAAGCGAAGATCTGTGCATGTATTTGTTGTTCGGTGAAATGTGAAGCAGTGCTAATCAGTCATTAATTTTGTTATTTTTCGTGCCTATCATCATAATTATGTTTTTTTATGATTTTTCCATCTAAGTCATTTCTTTTTCTTTTGCGAGCATTAAGAATTTAGTTTCCAATGGAAGTACTAATCTCGATAAATGTAAAGCTTTTTTTAGTTTTTAATATTGTCTCTCACTTATTCGTGCCATTTACTTAATCGCCTGAATATTGTTTTGTGATTATTAAAGTATAATAGTGCACAGTAGTCAACAATTTTTTTTGCTACTTCCACAAATGAATGGGTGAACAATTGTATGAATAGTCTGATAAATGAATGAATAAAGAGATAGATAGATAGATAGATAGATAGATAGATACATACATACATACATACATACATACATAGGTAGACAGATTAGATAGATAGATAGATAGATAGATAGATTAGATAGATAGATAG
>UYYF01004714.1:0-29487 GCA_900618365.1 Thelazia callipaeda
ATATATATATATATATATATATATATATATAAGTAAAATAACTCTCAGTGGCAGAAGTCGAAAAAAAATAAAGTACTTGATTTTTCGAAGGATCGTAAATCATATCTTGTAAAGCTCTTTCAAGTTTTGGCACAATGTTTATTGCCAGAAAAGCAGACATCGTTGATGACCCAAAACAACCTTTCCATGGTCGAAGCATAGACAAGGCACTAAAAATGAGTTAAGTTACTCTGACGCAACTTAATGTATAAGACTACCAAAAAATGAAGATGATGCAATTTTTTTAAATCTCAATTTGACAGTTCTATAATATATCACAAAATTTAAAAACCACGTAAATAACCTTCTATCCGTTGGATTCCATTCTTTTAGGGCTTTAGCCAGTTTCTGTCTAACTGGAGCAAAAACCGGTTGAAGTCGATCGCCCATCACATCGAGCCATGGATGTAACCATATATGAATTGGTACACGATCAGTTAGAGGGTTCCACTCATCTACTTGAGCAGCTATTCGAGGAATTATTATCTGCAATTGTTAAGTTCACAAAATGGTGCATATTTAAAACTACTTCGGGTATTATAAGCAACCTGTTAAGCGGATAAAATTTAAGAATACCCAAATCTACCTGCTCTAAGAGATTCTCTCTCATCCATAGAGGTAATAAAGGCAACCATCTTTCAACAACATGCAGCATCGACTGGGCATCATCGCGTGGATACCATCTTAATGCAGCTTTTCTAATCGCAGGCATCCATCCATTCCACATAAGACGTTCAAACGGTGGGAGGTTTTCTGCAAGTTTCACGCTGATCACCTTTAATTTTTCACTTTTTAATGAGATCAAAAACCTATACCCAAAGTCTTCGTGTAGTTTAATACACTACGGTCTTCGTTTTCCAATATCTTTTTCCATTCAGTCATGAGAGTTATACCATAATTTACTTGCGCACTATCAAGTGCATCCCAGACAGAAAAATGTTGTTTGATCTGAAATATTTTTTCAGGTTGCACCTAAAACTTTTTAACACAAGTGGAGATTACCTATGATAAGATCGATGAAATAATCAAATATTTCAATATCATACTTTTCGCTTCAATTGCGAAATGAAAACTACTTACCAAAGGTAAAACAACAGCAATAGCTATTTCTTCCAATCTAAACAAACGATATTCCTCGAAATATTCTGTTTGCATTTTATCGAACAATTCTCGACACTCATCCAGCGTTATTTCTCCTGCATCGTTTTTTGAAGAGAACCTACAGTTATGTGACAGTGATAAAGTCACAAAATTCCGTTTAAACCCTAAGATTTTTTGCTGACAAACAATTACATACAGTCACAATACATATTAATTCCATGCCCTCATAATTTGTATAGTTTTTTAACCGCTGCAATCAGTAAATTAACACAAACCATTCCAAAAATTCATACAGTTCTTGTACCCTTTTTTGTCCTTCATGCTCTTTTCGCAACATTTGCGTCATCTGCTGGCGATCATTTTTAAGAACTTTAGTTTGATCCTATAACGATATAATTTAGCACCTGATAATAAGAAATTGATTTTTTCGATTCAAAACAATTTATAACCTATTTAAACGATTTAATACCTGTCACTATCCAGAAAATGATTCCTAAAAGCAAAAAATTTTGACTTACGATCACTATTTCCTCTTATTATTACCTACTTTAAGCAAGCGCTTTTCTCGATTATTTCGACGGATGATATTTTCTGTCTCATCAATTAACAAATTTAGATTATGCATGAGTTCAGGAACATCGAATGCAAGACTTTCTGCGCCCGATTCTTTAACGGCCCTGAAGTGGTTTCTCAGTTACAACAAGAGCAAAATCAGGATATGAATATTTTAACGACTACAGACTTGGAGTAATACCTGGTCTTTGCCGCATAGGCGTCATAACCACAGTAAACCTTCTGTTCCTTTCCTGTCATATCGATTACCTGAAGATAATTAACAAGCTTGATTTTTAAGAAGAAAAGGTTGAAGTGATACATTAATGAATAAACACTGATTAATGTTTCTGAATTCCAATATCCAGACACTTTATCCACACGCTTTACAACAATGATTTTAGTCAGTCCTACATATTCTTGCCATGAAAAATAGATATTCCATATTCTAGTTGCTCCACAGAAATAAAGAGAGAACCTTTACACCGCTAACATCTCCAACAAACTGTGGCTTAGAGTAAACACCTTCCGCAATAACTTCATCTATCGTTTTATAATGATACTTCATTTTTTTAACGCCACTTTTCCTCCAATTTCCCCTGCTCACTAGATCCTCCTTCCTTTCATCGTCACTAACACTTTCCATTCTTTTCTGCGCTTGAGCACCTGATTCTTAAATGATCCAAATTTTTAATAAACTTCAAACAAATTCTGCGAGAAACCGAGAATTTGATATTTTCTAAATATACAGATTGCTTTTCTGTCTCGTGAAAACAACTGTGAACCGTAGCAAATTGTAAAGCAACAAAGCATAGTAACACAGACCTCCAAACTTTGGCCCTTTAGATTCTCTTCCATAAGCACCAACAGCAGCTCTTCCTGGTCGAAGAATAGCCTGGATAGGTTCCACAATTCCTTGTTTTTGAGCGCCCAATCCTTGACCAGGGACATAACCCATTTTTCTCATCATTTTCATAATGACATCTGATTTCGAATGCTTCGCCCAGTCTGCGAATTTTTCAGGATCCACAGTACTATGTGTTGACCTTGAAATAATCTTTAGAACATTTTCCGTATAAGTAAGTAACAGTAGGTTCACAACTTACGACGAACGAAGTCCAGCGAAGACATTAGCACCGGCTTGCTGATGACGTTCTCTCTGAGGTTTCTTCCAAAGAATAGCTTTATCATTCGCAACATCAGATTTGCTCTAAAGAGCTCAAGTTTAAGCAAATTATAAAATATCAACGAAAATGGTAATTAAAAAACCTATGCAGTTTTATTCATATTTCATTTCTACACCATACGATTGTAATAATCTAACTAACCTCTCCTTCAATCTTATTACCATATTTCACACCACCGCTAACGAATGCTACAGGTGCAGAATAATTTTTGTTGTATTTCTTTGAGCCAGCTGAACCAAAACCAGCACGTTCATTGTCTTCATCACTTTCTTCATGCTCAGCCCAAATACCTGAATATTACTCCTTAAATTTATTATATGAAAAATGGAACAGAAATAAACATTAACTACAATGAAAACCAGATAAAAAAAAGAGTTCCAGGCAGAACGAACTTAAAGGTATGTAATAATTTAGTACTTGAATACTCGCATAAGGCTATCGACAACGTTAGTAAAATAAATTATTTTAATATGCAGCAGTCGATCTAAACAAGAGATTATAGGAAAAAAAAACCATAAAGCTGTTTGTTTTTAGATAATCGTCGGCGTTTTTCTGGATTAAACGCGCACTCTAAGTCACGTTCACTGATAGAGAAACTTTCCATCCCATCATCTTCCTCCATGTTAATTAATATTGATAAGAAGTTCAGCAAAATGAAACAATAGATAGAAAACTGAACAAATTCACTAACTGTAACAAATATAGCATATTTCGTAAGAAATTTAGCGCGTGCTTGTATCTTGCTAAAATAAAATATCCGTGTTTATTAATACTGATAACAATTCCAGCAAAATGAAACAATAAATTAGCTAAGAGCTAGAAAACTGAACAAATTCACTAACTGTAACAATTATAGCATATTTTGTAAGAAATTTAGCGCGTGCTTCTATCTCGCTAAAATAAAATATTTAGTACGGCCCAATGATGAAAACTAGTTTCTCATAAAAATTAAAAATGTTAAAGAAAAATGTTGACATCTTATTGTGTAACAATTTGTTAATAAATTTAGTATTGAAAGCTCAAATTTTCTATCTAATTTAAATAAAAATATGAATATTATTTATTGCCTTGTCATAGTATTGTTTGACTAAGCCTCCATTCTAGCATGTTTTACAACTATCGTTTGTATTTGTTGATATTTTTCAAAATCACTGAAATTATATGCAATAATTACTAATATGTCATCTATTTTTATTCTTTTCATTGTAATAAGCGTTCAGTAGGATAGAAAAGTTTTCATCTTCAGTATCATTGCGCTTAAGCTTTGCTGCAGCTTTAAAGGCAACTTCTGAGACAATTAGTGGCCATATCAGTTGTTACGATGGTACTTTTAGGCAAGTACACATCATGCTTACTGCTCTTAAGACTAAATTAAAAATTAATATAATAGTATTATTATTAATGTACATAAATATGAAGGTTACTTATTTGCTGCCTCATCTTAACATTAATGAGGTATTCATCTCAGCACACATATAATTACAATTATTATTCTCGTTATCGCTAATCAGTTATTATTACTGTTAGCATTCTTCTGCTTTGCAATATCAAAACAGTTGAATATCGACGAAACAATGAATTGCCAGTGTCTTTGTTTTGTAAACGTGAGATCACAATGCAAGCATTTTTCTTCTTATTTTTTCAAACTTTGACCATATTTTAAGAAATGTGTTAAGCAATGAAAGCAAGTCACTATTTAATGTTGCAAAAGGAATCTGATATCATTATGAACTACCATAGTGGCGCGGATAAGTTATCTAACTTGCCCGTAATAAAATTATTTGCCTTTTGTAATAAGTGACGTAACTTATCCAAGAGCATAATTGCTTTTGAATCGTGAAAAAAAAAAGATAAACGTAAATAGTTTATATCAAAAATAAATGAATGAAAATAAACGTAAATAGTTCTTCATATCATAAGCAGCAGCAAAATAGCATGTATATTTTTTTAACCAAATGTTACCACAAATTCTGTCATAATTTTTTGTGTTTATCAATAAATTATTGCTTTCAATATTTGTATCGAAAAATGACTATTTTTATAAAGGATTAATACAATAATTAATTCATAAATATATACGCACATATATGAATTATTTATAGCGCTGTACAATGTATGGATAACTGGAGTAGATGGCGGAAAAAAGAGGATATAATTATGAATAAATTAAACACAACCTAATCAAATAAGTTTTATAAAGCTACCATTGCCGTAAATAATCTTATATCTAATAATTTTAGTTATTAAAATGATGATTAACGGTTGAAAAACTTACATTCATAGGACCAAAGCAAATAAATGTCTCAGAAAATTCATTCAGAATAATGATAAGAGTCAAAGGGTAGTATGTAAATTTTAGTCTTCTCTTTTCCATTTGACTAAAATTAGCTAAAATAAAAAATTGCATATAAAGCTATAGTTGCTTTGAACAAAAGTTTGCAGTTGAGTAGGAAAGTAATGGCAAAGGAAAATAGTTAAATGGCTTACTTAGACCTGGGAATGCTACCCTCAGTGAAAATTGCTTTCTGAGTGCTTCACCCCAAAAAATAGCAAATGCATTCAAATATTTATTTAAATTGATTATTTGTCCAGAATAGTCTACTTTTCTCTATAATTTATTCGTAAGTAATGCAAAAAGATGTAAAGGTGAAGAAAGTGTTACACATTTGAAGTATTAGAATTGATTCATTCTGAGGTTTTTTGATTGAGCACTCATTTCCTCATCAAAATAATGGCCTTAATTATCAATAAATTCAGTAAGTCAAGTATAGTTTTCTTTAATATTATGGTGATTTTTACTTATTAAATATTACATACAAAACTGCTTATAATTCAGATCTAGACTTATTTCACGCTTAAAATTATCTCATTTTAAATGTTCACAATGTTTAATTTTGTTTCTACTCATGGCATTGCTAGAAGTATTGAAGTCAATTCTTATAGAAGAATTAAACTTTGATAAAACTGGTGGAAACGTCAAGTTCATATGATTGATGATAATTTCATTCTACATTTCATTAACTTTGCAAAGTTTACTGAAAAAGTTAGCTTATTCATCTCTGACACAAAAATTTAGCTGTCAATGAGCATGTTTTTGAAACAAAATAGTTGACTTTTAGTCAAAATAAAGTAAGAAAAATGGAGTAAAATTTTAACTTTTTCTACATTAATTTGTAGTACAGAGAAGGAAGAATTTTACAATATTCTGTTGTCATTTTCTTCAGTCATAGCAATGCTACAGGTGAATAAATATTGTAAAAGAATTTAATAAATTTGACAATTTCTCGTCTTGCATTTTAGATGACAAATAAGATGAAGATATTCTAATAATAGTAAAAAACTATTGAAGAAAAAAGAAGAAATTTTGAAAATGAAATTAGCAGTTGCATTGAGAGGAGGGTGGTTTCTGCATGCATGGAGCATCCAAACGTTGGCCTTTGGGATGAGTAGTTGCCGGATCTGAATCCAAAGATTCCGCCATTTTGTCGCAAATTATTTCGACTAATTTTTCAAAAACTGCTTTGACATTTATATTTTCTTTGGCAGATGTTTCAAAAAATTCCAAACCTAAAAAATTGCCATTATTCTTTATTCCAATCAGTACTACTAAATTTTGAAAATTAAAAAAAAAAAATTATACTTAATTCACTGTTTAATTATGTATTACTTAATTTTGAGTGATGAGAAAATAAATGAATGATTATGGCAACTAATACCAAGCTGATCAGCTAGTTGTTTGCCTCGTTCACAAGACACTACACGTTCGTCATCCATATCGCATTTGTTACCGACGAGTACCACCTGAGCATTTTCCCAAGAATATGTTTTGATTTGTGTGCACCTGTTTAATATTTAAATTTTTATTGCGTGACTACATAATATCTAACTGACTAATAACCAATATTTTTCAGAAATTTCTATTTATCAGTAGGTATTTCTAAGTTTTTTACTTCGATAACTCACATTTCTGATAATGAGTCAAAATAAAAATTTAAATAATAAAAAGTACTAGACAAACCTAGCCAAAAAAAATTTTTTTGTAAAATTTTGTCAAGTGATAGAAATAATATAACTGCTTCTATTTCTTTATTTTATTTCTCGTACTACTAAATTTCTGAATCTTCAAATTAGTAATAACATGAAGCGTTTTAGATTTTCATTAAAACTATTTTCGAAGTAAAATAGTGCATTGTAAATAGCATATCTAATATGTTTTCATACCCTGGTCACAATATAATTTAGTGCTTCAATAAAAGATTAATGAACAACTGTTTTTTTTAAATTTTTATTAAAATCAGAGATGCAAACCAAAGTAATTTTATAAAATTTAAAAAGAATGTATAATTATGGAATTTTCAATAAAATACAAACCAATCCTGAACGCTATTGAATGATTCCTCATTGGTAATGTCATACATAAGAATAAATCCCATTGCACCGCGGTAATATGCTGTAGTAATTGTCCGATATCGCTCTTGTCCTGCAGTGTCCTGAAAAAATTTCACAGATAAAAAATTTTATTGCTCGCAGTATCAAATATTTGTTAATAAAGTCATTTATAAAAAGGGTCTATTAATTAATTTGTTTTTGAGCTGATTAATCAGTTTCTGAGTAAATGTTGGATTAAGAAATGAATGCCTCTAAGGTAATTTACTCAATAACTTATAGAACGAAAATTTTTATATTCCTGAAATAAACTCTCTTCAAAGACAACATTAATTATTAGTGAAAAACTCTTATCTTAATACTCTATTACTGTAATATTAATGCTTGCTTTTTTGCTTGATACTTTGCATTATACATATGCCATCTATGATCAAGAAAAATTCATTTTGTATACATAAAACGCACCCAAATTTGTAATTTGACGCGTTTATCACCTCTGAAGACTGTTTTCACTTTGAAATCAATGCCAACGGTTGAAACAAATGCTGACGTGAAAGAGTCATCACAGTATCGAAACAGAAATGAAGTTTTACCAACTGATGAATTACCAATAATTAAAAGTTTGAACATATAATCAAAATTTTGATCTGTTCCTGTTGGTGCAGATGCTATTCCACTACTACCACTCGCTGCCATACTCTATATTCCTTTTAAAATTTTATCTTCATTTCACACAGAAAATAAGTAAACGCACAAACGCTAGTTAAAACTGATAATAATCCTTTACTTAAAGTTGTGATCAATGTAAAACTGCAAATAATTTGTTGCATGATAAAAATAGATTTCATTATTTATTTTTATACACAATAATATTATATTATTTAAGCTATTTAAACACTTTTTCAAGCATTTTTGCATTCAGCATTAAAATTATATAATTAGGCTTTATTTTTGTTAATTTTAGCAGTTGATCATTATAGGTAAAATTATCACTAATCTGTAATAAGATAAGAGAAACGAACGAATCAGTTATAAACAACAAGATATAGTAAATAGCACTTACACTGGTAAAAATTAAAGTGAACAAAAAGTATATATACAATTAAAAAAGCTTCTAACTGACTGAGTGAAAAAAGTTTAATACTTTTTGCTTATTTTGAAAAAATATTGGCTGACTGAGAGATTACTTTCTATATTTGTCGAGCTTTTACAATGTAGTAAAAGTGCGTTTGTGCGTCAACTCTCGCCTTCATGGCAGATATAGAAAATTTTTCCTTCTTCTCGCACTATAATAGCTCTACTTTGAATAAAAAGCAAATTTCTGATTTAGTGCACAAATTTACAAAGGGAAAGAATGAGATAAAAATTATGCATGCAAAATAATGAAATTTTTGAAGGAGTGCAGCATATTCACGCTTTAAATGATTATTTACAGCTTCAAAGTAAAATTTAATCACTTTCAAAATCTTGATCTGAGCTCTCTGTGCTTCTTGAAAGTAAAGACACATTTGACTGAGACAATAATCAGCCTGATACTTTTCCATTATTGCATAATTACAAGCAAAGTTGCAACAAGTTTTGAAGAATATACACATTTTTTTTATTTTTCATCTTATAACTTTGTATTAAAAGATTTCAAAAAAGATACAGTAAATATTACAGTATTTTCGTGTGCTGTCTCTATCGTTCACATTATTTGCAAACAAACAAATTCAATTATTATTGCTGACAGTAATCAGAGCAATGGAAAGTTTACTGCTATCATTTTAGAGATAATCCATGAAGTAATAACATAGATGAAGAAGCTTGGAGAAAAATTTGCACATTAACTGAGACATTGATTTAAAAACGCACCGAAATCAGCTTAACCATTGAAATAGTAGAAAATAAGCAGAGAAAGCCATTCATTTTCAAGCATTTCACAAAAAATGTCAAACAATAAATACAAATTTTATTAATGAGTTGTTGCGATAATAAGAATACACTGAGTGCTAGTATTCAGTACAGTAACGCAATATGATTTTATGACTGCGTTTACAAGTTTACGAATTAAGCAATGCTGACTGATGATAATATATAAATAAGTTGCTCCTAGGGGAAGAAAATATAATACTTTCTACACAGTAAAGACAGAATGAAAAAAGGAAGAAAATGCAGATGGTCGACTTCAGTGCTGCGATAGACGTGAATTTCTGAGCTAAAAATACACAAATTACTTGCATCAATTTATGTTATGTGATGTTATGTTATATTTATCGGAAATTCAGTTGAATAACTGACTTCATGCACAAACGAACATTTTCTGCTATGAATTAAACTGTACAAGAAAACTCACAGACCGTTTATTCACTTCCTTGTACAGTAATGACAAATATGCAGTCAAATAAGTTAACTAACTTTAATAAATAATTTATTCAAATGCTTTTTTGATAGAAAGTACGTTTTCTACTGACTGCCTTAAAATATGGGCTAATGAATGCTAGCTAATTCAATATTTGTAGTAATAAAGAATACTGTTGCTTGTTATCAACAACAATGATTTTAGACTAAAATAGTACTAAGTAAAATGACATCAAACAAAGTGACAAGTGACGTGAAAATGGAATGAAGCAAAAAGAGGAACAAGAAGATGAAGAAGCTCAGTTTGACAGGCAAACTAGCATCCAACGAAATAAGCAAAAAGCAAGCAAACAAGCAAGCAAACTTGCATGAATCCGAAATAATAACTCTCAAGCTTGTCTCATGCATGCTACAACGACCAACCTCCAGTTACTAGCAAGCAATCTCATGCAGAATCAACTCTGTTCCAATAGTTTATCCTTCTTCCTTCATCTATTCCATCAATATATCCCACCTCTACATCATTCATTCATCTGTCTATCCATCTACCCATCTATGCGTGAATAATATATGAATATATACGAGCATGCGAATCAGTAGATGCATAGCATCATCGATCTCCAGCAATAAATTTTTTACTTCTTGAGATGAAGAGATGAAGCCAAGATGCAAATAGACATGCAATCAAACAATACTCATTCACTCTTTTATTCGCATACAAGTTAAAAACTATATATATATATATATAGTTTTTAACTCTCTGCATATTAGATGGAGATAGTATCCTACCATTTGCAATCACAATACAACGTTGTTCACTTCAGATCATCCCCTTTACACCCTTCAAAAACAATAATAACTTTAACTTTTATTGCATATTTCCATGTTGCTTACTTGTTACCACTGATTATTACATGCATCTCCAACATAGTATAGACTTCCAAACCATCGTACTTCCCATTACTTTTTAATTACTAATTTTCAGGTAATTTTTATCTCCTGAAAGCACTAATACATATTCGCAATGTATTTCGTGGTATATGTTGCTTTCATTAATACTTTCAATTGCTTTCATTATATTTTCATCACAAAATAGGAATTTTTTTGCTTTTTGAATACTAAACATTACGTGATATAATACAATACGAATGTTTGACGTGTGATATATTAATTTTATGCAACATTAATTTCACTACTTGCTACTTTTTTAAGTATCCTTAAAATACATGCATCTCCAACATCATATAGACTTCCTAACTATCGTATACATTACTTCCCCTTATTTTTTAATTTCAAAAGGCCGTGTGGTATTTATCATCCGGCCCAATTACTCATCAAAATTTTTAATGCAGAAGTATGGTAACGTACGTGATTTTGATGGGGTTTCCGTCTTGTGGTAATTTAGTAGTTAGTTGTCAGTCGTTGTTTATTAGGCTTCATTCTTTATATCAGAAGTAATCGTCCATTTTCAGGTCACTGTATCGATATGCCAAATTATCTTGGTGATAATGTGGAAGACTCCAAAAAGGATGAAGAAGACAAACCTTTTCAGTGTTCTTTTTTCATGCATTTATTGATAAATTTAATTATTAAGTAGTCAATAATAGAATCTCTTTCCTTCTTTTTTTTCGTGATGCTTTACTTACTTGACTTTGATACCAATAGCAAAAGTAATGTCAAATTGAAACATATAAAAAGAATGCTCATTTTTATGCATGTAATGTATTCTTATATTGTTTTCTTTAGCTCTCGATGAAAATGACATCGCAGTTTTAAAAAGATATGGACAAGGGGCGTATTCAGAACAGCTAAAACAGCTTGAGATTGATATTGAAGAGTGCGTTAAAAAAGTAAGTGATTGAAGAATTTTTAGTTTAATTTAATAGCTGCGTTTTCTTTAATATCAGAAAGTATCATTTGCAGTTCTAATCACTATCAAAATACTAGAATTCGTTGTGGAAGCAAAAGTTTGAAGTATTACTTGTCGGTGGTTTTAAATGAACACTTATATTTGCCGCTTATAAATATTGAATCAAGAAACGAAATCAAAACTTTCCATTTTCCCTTCTGTTTGGTTTCCTTTACTATTGGTTGTTAAGTTAGAACCTTCTAGGTAAATGAATTATCCGGCGTGAAGGAGAGTGATACGGGACTTGCCCCGCCTGCTCTTTGGGATATTGCTGCTGATAAGCAAGCAATGCAGAGTGAACAACCTCTTCAGGCATGTTTTTGTCATTATCTTATTTTGTGTTTTGTTTATCAAGCTCTGTGATATGTCACGATTAGCATCTGGTTGTTTAAAACTTAAATTGCAAAGTAATGATATTTATAGGTAGCGCGTTGTACTAAAATAATTACAAGTGAGGGAAATGAACCTCGTTATCTAATAAACGTAAAACAGTTTGCTAAATTTGTGGTTGATCTAGCAGATACTGTTGCACCTACTGATATTGAAGAAGGCATGCGAGTTGGTGTAGATCGTAATAAATATCAAATTCATCTTCCTTTACCGGCTAAAATTGATCCATCAGTCACAGTTATGCAGGTTTGGTAATTCCATCATTGTTCGGTATGTTTGTTACTGACGGACATGTATAAAGAGCTGCATTTTCGTCACAGTTTTCCACTCATTTTTCATCAATTAAATTACAGGTTGAAGAAAAGCCTGATGTGACATACGCTGATGTTGGTGGGTGTAAGGAACAAATCGAAAAACTGAGAGAAGTAGTTGAAACACCTTTGTTACACGTAAGTATTGAAGTGCAGACGAAACTTCGCATTTTTATAAATTTGTTTTATCTTGAGGTTGTTGGGACTGAATTATAAACTTGTTTGCGTAATTAGTAGTATTGATTTTTATATTTGAATATATTTTAGCCTGAACGTTTTGTTAATTTGGGTATTGAACCACCAAAAGGTGTGTTGCTCTACGGACCTCCAGGAACTGGCAAAACTCTTTGTGCTCGTGCTGTTGCAAATCGAACAGATGCTTGTTTCATCAGAGTCATAGGTTCCGAATTAGTACAAAAGTATGTCGGCGAAGGCGCTCGTATGGTACGAGAACTTTTTGAAATGGCTCGCAGTAAAAAAGTTAGTTGCTTTTTGTTGAATACAAAATGTTTTGTTTGTTTGCTTCGTCCAGTTACTTTAATGATATCATATATATTTTACAGGCTTGTTTGATATTCTTCGATGAAATTGATGCTGTAGGTGGTGCTAGATTTGACGATGGGATGGGTGGTGATAATGAAGTTCAGCGAACTATGCTTGAATTGATTAATCAGTTAGATGGTTTCGATCCTCGTGGAAATATCAAAGTATCTCTCTTTAAATGCTAATATTTCAGATACCTTACTGTCAAGTTCTAGATATTTTTGGTAAATATTGCTTTATCTAGGTATTGATGGCAACTAATCGACCTGATACACTAGATCCAGCTCTAGTTCGACCTGGCCGATTGGACCGGAAAATAGAATTTGCCTTACCAGACTTGCCTGGTCGCACACATATTTTGAAAATTCATGCAAAACAAATGAGTGTTGAAAGAGATATTCGTTATGATTTACTTGCACGTCTGTGTCCTAACAGCACTGGTAAGTTGATTTCAATTTGTGATGCAGAAAGAATATGTAGTCATATATTAAGTTCTCATTCTAGCCTTTTATAATACTGTAGTCTTGAATTTCTTTTTCCAAATCTCTTTTATTTGTTATAAACTGATAAAATTTCATAATAAACTGGGATAATAGTGTATCCTAAATGTATCGCTCCAATAAATGTATCGTTCCAATATACTTTTTAATGTATTTTTGGCAAATCTTTGACATAATTTCCTGCTAATTATGTAAAATTATTTTTTCTACGACTCTGTGTTATATATTTCACTCTGAGGAGTTTCCTATTTATTTACTACTTTATTATTTGATATAATAATTCTTGCAGGTGCTGAAATTAGAAGTGTGTGTACGGAGGCAGGTATGTTTGCAATACGTGCTCGAAGAAAGCTTGCTACAGAGAAAGATTTCTTGGAAGCTGTGAATAAAGTGATCAAAGGTTACGCCAAGTTCAGCGCAACACCGCGTTATCTAACACATAATTGAATTTTTCTGAATCTTCATCAATTTTTGATTTTATTTGTGGATACAATATCAAGGCTTCATTTTAATTGATGGTCATGTTTGTGAAGTGTTTGGTTTAACCTGATTTCTTTATGATAACTCTCAACTGTTCATGAAAACATCAAGTTGTTGAAAGGTATTTGCTAATTAAAATTTCTTCAAATTTTGACCTTGTGATTTGGGTATGTTTTTGCTTGTAGTTTGTAATGTCTGAGTTCTTGGAAATTGTTTGTCCGATTCACCACTGGTTCGTACTTAAGGAGCTCATCATTGTAATTGGACACTTCTTGTTTTTATGAACGACGTTTTTTATGAATCGGGACATTGAAGCTGAGGTTCAAATGCTTAAGAAGTGGTCGGCCTATAGACTATATCATCGTATGTCTGTCTACATCTTGATCGTTTCCTTCCTGTACTTCCTGTTTATGGAAATCCCTAATACACTGATTAAGCCCTTTACTCTTACTGTTATCTTGTTACAAATTTAATCATCTTTTTTCATTGTGTAGGATAAAAAGCAGTATGGAGGGAACTACTATATTGCTTTAACAATCACGAAAAGAACATTTATCATACGAGTCCTCATCATTTTTTTATGGAATAAAATCAGAAGTCCGGGAAAAGATTAGGAGATAGTAACTTTTACAATGGCGAATACTACATTTATTTATGCTCAAGGAATGACACTCAGGCTTTGGCATTTCTTTGGAACGTTGGGTAAATATCTACAGTAGATTACTAAACATTCATAAGGATTATAAGATATTCAAAAACAATTCAAAGGTTTAAGACATTGAACCAGTGCGCTATATTAACCAGTAATAGCAGTACACAGAATGGGAGCGATTAATGGTACTCATTACGTGCACTTGTGTACTTGGATATATCTCATTACTAGCATATATTTACTGTCACATACAATCCTATAAGCAGTTTACAAAGTTCAATTTTGTGAGGCCGCCAAGTACAAATCATCAGAGATCACAAGTACACGTAAAGACACTCTATACTCGACTCAACGATGATGACTCGAAAGTTCAGAATTATCAGTAAAAAAATGCAGAAATTCCTCAGACCTAAATGAGATTTCATAAGTCACATTGTTTTTATAATTGAAGACAATATTTTGTACATCACTCAATTTCATGACATTCCAGTTAAGAAATAGACAGATATAAACAATGAAAACAATCGTTCTTGTATTCGTTAAATTATTTACGAAGAGCAACTAGCGATATTGATACTAGCGAGTTACATTTCTTGCAAGATCCCATCTGACATAAAAATAAGATATTCAGTTTGGATGTGTTTTTATTTGTTCGCAGAGAGAAGAGTAATACATTTTCAAATAATACAGAAGTTATGACAGTTTCAGGACTATAAATATAGCAGCCAATACAGTCGAAATGTTGTTAAGGAATAAACCTTAATCTTTTATAGACATGAATAGCTGCGCAAGAGGTAAACATATATACAATAATAACAGCTGTAGAATGGTAAATATCAGTTACAGAAATGGTTGATATGATTAAATTAATAAAACCCGTAAGAATATTTGTAAGCAGGAAAAACTGCATGCCATACTGGTTAAGTGAATCGAGCACACATGGTTTTAAACGTTCGAAAGGACTTTCATCTGCAAAATCTATGTGAAATTGATATATAAGAGGAAAAAAGTCGACACGAATTCCTACAAATAAATATAGCATACAAGACAATTGTTTGTATGGATAACAAGTATAATCTATCAAAGGTTTCCATTTATTCTCACATATTTTTTAGCTAAAACATAATTTAGTGAATAAATTTTCAACTTCGTTTGATAAAAGTAATTACAAATAAAAGTACACAACTTGAGAAAAGCTGCATACGTAAAACTACACATACATTGTAATATTCCACGTCTATTCATTTCAGACACTAAATATAAAAATAACGAACCGACAGAAAACTGTGGCATTTGCGCTGCCCATCCAAAAATAGAAGCCAACTGCACTAATAAGCAACTGGCCATGAAAATAGTATTGAAGACCAGCTAAAACAGCGAAAAGTAAAAGCGAGAATAAACTACTGTGACAACATTCAAAGAAGTCCAAAAACAAGACTCTACTTAACTTACCCTATTAAAAAAAAGGTCGAGGATTTTTGGACTAAGATATTCAGTTTTTGTATTAATAAGAGAAAGACCTTTGACAATATTCCAAATATAAATGAATATTATATAGATCACCATTTCTAAAACATATGGCAGATTTGCAATTCTTCGTGAAGGTGGTCCTAGAAATATTTCTGACGATTTTTGAGCGAAGAAGAGAAATATAGCGATCACCAACAGTTGAAACGTTTTGCAAAACCACGATTTAAGCCTTATCCTTTAAAGTTCAGAATTATATCATTATCCCGATAATCGAGCGCAACAACACTATAGCGATTTATGGTAATTTTCAGTGATTTTATATATACACACTGCTCACACTGGAAAACAATGTATACGACTTAAATAATTTATATAGATGTGCGCAGTATATTCTTAAATTTGTTAACTAAATGTTTCCACAACTGCGAAATTCCTAAAACCAAAAAAAAATTGATGAAAGAAGCATGCCTAAATATCACATTTTTCAACTGAAATTCCATTTCACTCAGATACCACTCTAAGCCAAACTGAAATAAACGATCAACCCTGTAGAAGACATGAAACTCGCAATCGAGGACGCAAAATAATACAGTGACAAATATCCAAACAAGGAAAAAATGCCTTCACGATTCATTGCAACAAGATTATCTCTGGGAGCGCTTTCGGAAAGTAGCCACTTCTAAATTTATAAATAAGAAACAAGTTGATTGCAGGAAAAAAATTTGTATTTCCAAAATATGAAATCGAAACCTGTAAGTCTTTTTCGCTTAGTAAATACTGATAAACGGAAATAATAACCAAACCAAATAGTAAATGAAAGCGACGACCAAGAAGTTGCACGACAGTCTTAAAAAATATATTGTGACCGGGAAGAATGCACAAATACATGCTGAGCAATCATTTAACTGACAAATTTGGAATATCTCAATAAAGTGGCTCTAACATCACTAACTTTTATTATTCATACATCAACACTTCTCATTAAAAAATTATACCCATCAAATTTTTGATCTCAATAATTAAATAGAAATACAGTATAAGCGATGCTGAACATAAACTAAGGAATAATAACGCGATCACTTAAATTCAAAACAAACCCTCAGACAAGCAAGTGTGATAAAGAAATTCCAGTGTACTCCATACTCAACAATCTGCTGGGGATACTTTAGCAGATGCAAAATTAATGTTCTTCCAAAACCCAGACACAACAAGACAGCAGCTGATAAGTGTTTTCGAATATTTCTGTAATCAAACCAACTACACTAATTAGCTGCTAGGATCGCAAAAACCAATAACTTCATCATTTACTATCACACTGACTTTTTTCCATTCAGAACAAAGAGCGCTAATTAGTTTATTTCCATGTGTCAAAACATTGTAGAATTTCCAGCAGGTGCAAAAAGTGAATAAAGTTAAAACCTTTGAGCAGATGAGAATTTGTTTCTACTTGGAAAGTTTTTAAACACATCGACTACAGCAAAGCAATAAACAAAGGATGCAGTGCCGACATCCATAATACTTCTTCCGTAAGTATGAGTTTTGGCAAAACGTCGTGGAAAAACGTCGAAATCAACAGCCAATATTGCTGTTGCAGTTGCAATGAGAACCATAGTTCTGAAATAAAAAGCAGATGTTTTATGGCTGACCATCATTCCGCTATATAACGAATGAAGAAGTAGATGGATTTATTATACAAACTTTCTTGAACTTCACACGCTAAACTTCCAGATTCCAACCCATCACAGCACAAAATAAAACAAACAATCACTGCAGTTTTTTAACCTACTGATTCACACAATGCTCGCATAGTCTTTCCAAGAGTGAACTTTTATAATCTAACAATCTTTGAGAATGCAAATTTTAGAATTTGCAAAAAATTTACAAAGTGATCAAGTGCTTCTTACTTAAAATATATAGCTCATGACACCATGAAAAATGATTTGCAGAATATAAGCACAACCTCATGTAAGTAACAAATTTAGTAGGCGAATGCTGGTCATCAACCACTTGACTAAAAATCTGATATAGCGTTGGTTTTTCTCGAGCAATGAAGCAATATTCACAGAGCGAAAATACGATTAAGGAAAGCAAAGCCACTAATTCCAGTAAGAGTATCACAGAAATATGATCAGAGAATAATGTCAACGATAAAATTATTGGTAACACTATGAATAAAAAATCAAGCGAGAATTTCAGCCTGAAATTATCAGTTAATCATTTAAAAATAATACACATGAAATATTTTGGGAGTATCCACCAAAATTGATAAGTACGACGATAAATTTTAAACAATGGTGTTAAATAAAGAGTTCGAAAAAAATGACTAAATTAAAACTGACCAAAACCCATTTGACAGCGCGAAACGAAAACCAACAAATATCCAAGGTACTGCAATATTTCGAAGTAATATTGAGAACGGAGCAATTAACTGCCAAAGAATGAGCTCTGCTTGACATGTACCATTGTAAAATAAACTGGAGTCTTCCAAATGTGCTCCTTGCAGTCGATGCATCGCACTGGATTAGATTTTCAAACTGAATGTACCGCCTTCAAAAGTGTTTGCTTAAGCTGCAAATATTTTCTGAAAAAAATAAAAGTTAGAGCTCATCCCAGACTTTTTACTGCATGTCAACTTCATCTCTGTTATTTCCACATGATAAAAGCCTTTAAATTTCGCTGATTTTAAAGTTTTCTACAGAACTTAGATTCGAAAACAGGTAGAAACATGAACAAAACAACAAAACAAAGAAAGTATTGCTCTCTGGAGTTTGAATTCTGAGCTGTATTCTAACAGCTCAAAATTCCACAAAAAAAAATTTTTTTAAATAAAAAAATTTTTAAAGACGCAAGATTCCGAACTTATACAAAGAACGAAAAGAGTTCTGGTACACACGCAAAACTACAGCTGCTTATCAAGCATAAATGATTACTGACTGACACTAATTACTTTCTTGTCCTTTAGTTTAGTGAAAACAGCTCAACTATATTCGTTAAAAACCGATTTAAAAAAAAAGACATTCCTAAACCATCCATTAAAGATTCTTTACAGCACTAATTGATCTACATCTTAAATCTCATAATATGTTAGACTGAGAGAATTATTAAAATAGTTCACCTAAGAGAGACATTTTGATTGAACGAATGCAATTGAAGAATGTAAGAAGATTAGACATGGTAGGAAGTCCACTACTTCCAACAAAAACAAGAGATAAGCTCTACTTTCAATAGTTCAAAGCAACTTGAGAAAAAAACAGGATGTCGACTTACAATCTATTTCCTTAGTGAGTATGTTCATTCCAAAGTAATGCGAAGAAAAATTATTCATGAATCAAATTTTTGAAATAATGTGGTTATGGGTTTTTCCAAAAACATCCACCAGAATTACAAACACGAAACAGTTTATTGTCCAGAAGTGTTCGACACAACAAAGCAGTTTGAAATAATTAAATTATTAGATACAATGGTGTTGAACACATTAAAATAACGTCAAGTAATAGTAGATGTTCAGAGTGATTAAACATTTGATTAGTAATTAGGAAAGTAACACGCCTATGTGAGATCGATAATAGCTGAAAACAATGTAAATGAAATTTTGGTTCGATATAAAAAACTATAGGAAACTACTTTTTTCAGTTATAAACTTGAAGCAGTAAAAAATTTATGGGATATCAGATCCATTCTGTCGCGTACAGCACATACTCGGTGGAACAGACCAATCGTAAACGTATGAAGGTCGAATGCGATACTCCTTTTCACAAAGTTTGCCCGTATTTACGAGTGATGTATAAAACTTCTGAAATCAAGTAAAATGGAACAACTTTATTGCATTATACCAGAAGTTCAGAATTTCCTCGTTTCCATCAGTGATATATTTTAATTACATTTACTTTGTCACACCAGTCTTAAGATGGAGAGTCGTGACAAAATTTTTCAGCATTAAAAAAAAATGAACCACTAGAGATTCTGGTGTTTGACTATGAGTGATGATATACTGGTTGTTGCATCCCCTAGAACGAAATTCGGTATCAAAACGAGGGTCATGTACATAGCGAACAGATAAACCGGCCAACCAAGCTCCCACCGATACATCTTCATTTCTAAAAACTAAATATAAATTTTTTTTCGACGACCATGAATTCATTATAAAATTGCAAATGATGGCATTTCACTGTTGTTAATATATTAAAAATTATCGTATCATTTTTATTTATAAGCATACCTGTAAAGTTTCAGAAGGTCCATGTTTCGAACAAAAAAATCAACCAACTTGTAGGATAAAACATAACCACCCCCAAGCTATAAAGATTCGAAAGATATTAAAAGCAAGTTTAACTTGAAAAAAAAAGTTGTAAAAAGTATTGGATTTACAAAAATTCTTCATTTAATACATTACCTGATAAGGGACATAACGATCACATATAACCCAATCTTTTTCGGCCCACTTCCCTTTTCGTTTCGGTTTAGCTCTTCCATCTAAGAAACCCCAGTACAATCTTGGATGCTCAATATCTTTCAATGCCTTCATAAGCCCTTTTAATCGAACAAACGAATCAGAATCAACCTGCAAGATACTTTTACTTAATAAAGAAAGCCGACAACTGAAGACTGAATTTTATTAAATATCCCCATATGCATTTTTCGCGTTTTTCTATGACGTAATACACATTGAAAAGCACTATTTTTGAGATTAAATGAGAATTTTAACAACTTCAAAAAAAATGTAAAGAAAAAATAACCTTCAGTAAAAACTGAAATTTATACATAAGATGTAAGGCTTGTAAAGTCAGTAGGGTTTTTTTCGCCAAGTTTTGGTAAGAATCTGAGAGATTTTCCAAGAAAATTAGATCACCAAATAAATTATTTTCCTCTTCAAGACGTTCCTTCATTAGTAGACTTAAATTTTTCGTTCCAATCGAAAAAACATGACGAAACGTTCTTCTACCTGCAAATTTAGAAGCATGAGCTAACTCCACCCAAGCTAAAATATTCTGATATTCGTTAAGTCATTAATGAGACACACAATTTGAAGAATACTTCGCAAAATTTAGAAACATCTATAACCTCTTGAGGACGACCGCAACCATGTGTTTCGAATAACAGTACGCACAGCGCTATCGCTTGGAGATGACATAATTGAAATTATTAAATAGACTGAAGGCAAATCTACAATTTTACTGCCTGAAAGTTAAGCTATCACTGATGTACTTTTCATATATCATTTTATCAGCCTTCTTTCTGGGTGTATGAACAAATACTCGACAAAATAAACCATGGTTATTCTTAAAAGATAGCGGTTGTTTCATAAAAACCAAATGCTTTATAATTCAAACTCAATAGCACACAAAGCTTCATCTTCCAGAGTTGATTATTTTTTATTTAAGTTGCCAGAAGTTCTTTATCCAAGTTTTTTATTTAAGTTGACGACCACTATATTCATTAATATCATCCTTTTCATGCTAATATGCAAAATGATAATATAACTGAACAAAGATGAAAATTTACAAACTCACTTCGAGGTCTTAACAAACTGTAAGGTGCAAAACCAGGCAATGCGTTCAGGGCATCTCGTTCATCGCAAGAGCAACTCAATAAAAGTGTGATGGTGCAAATGACGCAAACTGCACAACCACATAGAATCAAAAGCATTCTCACAGATACTAAAGTTCGTCGAGTCATCTTCATGTCCAACTGCCCTCATTCCGTGTATTTAGGTACGAAACATTATGTTCATAATTTGTGCTCAAAAAAGTAAAAGCACCATTATTTATGTGAATGGCAATCTTGTTAACGGTAACCCAACTTAAATCTACATAATTACGTTTACCAATTATGAATAATTTACAAATGCTCGACATGCTTATAAAATTGAAAGAGGTCTTACTCAAATTCTAAGCAGAAGCTAAAAAGCTACAATTTTGGTGAATTCAAAAAATGTATAGAGTGCAAAGCTGTCATCTTCCCTACATCATCTCGGTATTTCACTTTTCAACTGTTTATAAGTAGAGTTCGTCCAATATTGACAGTACATATCTTAACCTGTAGTGAGCAATACTTATTCCAGTCCCAAATCCATAAATTCGGAATCACAGCCAACTTTCTGATTAACGTGTAGTTCTCTACCTAGTCAGAGTACTATTAACACTGATTAATTTGCACAATCGTAAAATACTGCTTGACATTTCGCAATGCTTAATAAAACAGCTAGAAAAACCTGTTATTGTATAATTTTGCATCGTTCGTGAGTTAAAATATATGACTGAAATATGTTGACTGAAATGCATTGAAATAAAACTAAAACTGCATATTAATCTTTTATTCCAAACCATGCAATGTACACATAAACGAACAATAAAATCAGTAACCTCATATCTAGTCCACTAGTATAGAATGATGGCAAAAAGTAGGTCGTCATATAAAAGGCATTAAATTATGCATATTAATATGAGGTTCGTGAACAATACTTAAAAATGCTTATGAAAATACGTACAATGTCAACTTGATCAACTATTTTTCTGCATATTCAAAAATTGTGAAATTGTAAAATGTAAAACATTAATAAACTACCAGTAATTTTGACATTTAAAAAAACACTATGAACAGAAGAACAAAACTTAGCCTTCAACATGCATTCCTTCTGTCTTCACAAATTTCAGTACTGGTTACTTTTTAAATTGAATCACCATCAATCAATCACAACTGACGAGACATCAGACTGATCAATTTATATGACACAATATATCAGTTTCCAATGATAAAAACCAAATCAGTTCTCCTCTTGAGCAGATAATATGACAAATCTAACTGCAAACGCAATTAAGACCACGCCTGCAAGCACCACAAGATTATACGTCAAAGTAGCGTAGTCGCCTTCTTCACCAGACCTTAAAAAATTGTGGTTCTGAAATTAGTGAACACACTCAAACGACAAAAACAAGGCATATTCCGGTAGGTTTTGAGATGAAACCTGGAAAAATATTAAACATGAATGATACCCAAATTACTGAAATTTAACCTTCTCAACGACGTAGCATCATCTACAGTGTTTTCATCGGACAATTTGCTTTGTTCGTCTGCTAACTCTTCTCGTATTTCTTTAGCCAGATCACTGAACAGTTCACAAAAGATTCGATCCTAAAAACAAAACCGTATTATTTATGAAGAACGAGAATAGCTTAAAAAAACAGTGAAAGCTATAAATGGAAACGTGACCTTCAAATTGAACTCTCGAGACTTCCTAGCAAGGGAACGCTTTTCGGCATCACTTGACGTTACACTGCCTAAAGTTGGAGCAGTATCGTTCATGAAAGACAGCAATCCTGTTATAATAGTTGATACCTGAAATACTTTATAGATTTCATATTACTTGACAACATTCCTCTCAAGAACATGGAATTTAAAACAAACTGTCCAAGCAGGATTCCAAGTATCTGGATGGAAATCGGAGATCGAAAGACACAGTCTTGTATTAGTTTGAAATCGTCCAGAAGGTGTAATCATAAATATTGATGGCGGCTTGAACGGAAAATCTGGTGGAAATATGAGTTTTCCATGATATAATCCACCTTCAAAAATTGAAATACGTCGTGTTAAACGAAACAGACCAACTTTTTATTTATACAAATATTTCAGTTAACTCTACAAAAAAATAACCTGCAAAATAAGCAAAAGTCCATTTAATGAAACGATTGTAATAATAACCTTCATAAGGTGTTTGAGGTGCTCCTCTAATAACGTAATGCCACTCCAAAATATTCGAATGAAGAGGGGCAGCAATAACAAATGGTACAGGATCCTGAAACAATTCTCATATATAATCCATAAGCACAGTCTCTTCATTAACTATAATAAAAGTACAAATGCAATAGCTGTGACTAGCATGTACAAATAATATTTCAACAAAAATCCTCAATTCCAACAATATATGAGAGTAGGTTTCAGATGCACACTAACCTTCATTAGCTTAGCATAGTCTTTCTTTAGCCTTGAAACAGCCGTAACTGATGGACCACCCATAGTATTAGTAGTTGTCTGAAAAATATTCGCCAAACTTTTTCTGATAAGCCAATCTGATATTACTTCTATATCATACTCCTTGAGTGCAACTTTTCGCATAAGATCTCTTTTACAATAGCACTTCCTGTAGTCAAAAACATCGCGCAGAGGGATTCAGTGATAGACCCTATTTGTATGAAAAGTAAACATGAAGAACACTATAATTATTTTAGTTATTAGGAACAAAACAACCCCACACGACTTTTTTTACACGCTCCAAGAATAGCATTAGTGACAAATTTACTTCAACAGAGCAAATTACTAGTGATGATGGGACAGTATGTCACATCCACGTATCCCACAGCAATTCTTATCTCACATATACACAATCCTGCCTATTGAAATACAAATACAGCTTACTTTATTCACGCAATCCACGTAGATTACTGACGAGGTGAAGTAAAGTGAACTGAAACCACACAAGTAAGCTGTCAGTCGAGTATTTCTAATAAAAAACAATGAAAGCAACAATGAATTCGGTAACCTTTTATTTAGTTCTCAGTAACAAATTAGTGCAGGTCGAAAATAAGAAAAATCTGAAAATATCGCTACCATAACACGTCATCACCATTATGATAATAAGTTCTCTGCATATAAACCTGAATATGCACTATGCTGTCAGCTATTTGCTATAACTCCACGTATCTCAGTATAGCAAGCTGTTTCTCGAGGGAAAACTCCATCGTCCCATAGATTTCATATTTAGAAATCTAATAAGTATAAACATCCTCTTCTCTTCACAAAAACTATACTGTACGAACCCAACACTTATTTACTTCATAAATGCACATCAACACTAAATCAGAAATGTAGACCGCACCTCCCCACCTGCCATTTTCATACCGCATCGTTTCGCATCAATGTAATACAAAACACATCTAGTAAAAAGAGAATACTGCTGCTTCATGTCATACAATCACAGAACGGCATTGCATAAAAATACCCTTGCTATCTTTGACGCATACTGATTACCAATCAGGATGTTATAGACAACTTATATATATTTATTAAAAACAGAAGGAAAAAAATGGTCACAACACAAATCCCTGAGAATTCGTGAACAATCAGAAAGAGTGTCAAAAATAACTGGAAAAGCACTTTAAATCTGCAAAAATCCGATACAAAAATTTGCAGCAAATCAGAGGTATGTTTTAAAAGCAATGAATAGTAAATGAGATTGGAAATAATTGAACAGTATGGATGATAGAAAAAGGCATGTAGAATAAAAATAAAACAAGAAAATAGATCACAAATTTTACCACTCAACATTGCGGTGAAACACAATTCAAATTATGCAACGAAAAAATACAGACACATTCCTTTTAAAACTTCTTACAATCCAATAATACCAGTCAAAAATGCGGTACAAATTATTTTCTATTGAAAGCCAAGAGTAGTAAACAAAATATGTGGAAAACAATACCCGAAAATTTTAGAGTATTATGACTCAAAAACAGCAAATTGATTATTCATGATAACACACTAAATACAATGAAAACTGGGAGTTATGGAAGATGAAACTCTATATGTAATTTGTCAATGATTTCGTAAAAGGAAAGCAAAATATAAAATGTTCATGCATTCACACTATCTTTTTGAAAGAAAGTAAAATACTCTAAAACCTTCTCCTTAAAAGGAAAAAAATGAAAAGACAGAATAGTACATTAAGAGATTCAGAATATACAAAACAATTAGAAAAAAATGATAGTACTCACATTCAAGATGTAACTTAATCCAAAAATACAAGTCCACAACTAGAGCTCAACTTCTACTACTCATGCACTACTTTCTCTGATGTGACACTACTTTCCTTCCTGAAATCATCTCCTTCAGAAAAACTTGACAACTCACTTTCCTCATCATCATCTGATTCATCCTCAATATCATTATCTAGCTCATCCTCCGGTTCTGTCGCTTTGAAAAGTTCTTCACCAAATGCATCCATAAAATTTTTGTTCTACAATGAATAACTTAGATTAAAATAAATGATAACACATGATTACAACACATATGTGATTTTCCAAATGACGGAACTCAGTGTAGTTCCCTTTTTAAATGAATTTTATGCCCAAAATTTTAAAAAAAATTAACAAATACCGTTTTGTTGTAAGACATTGATTCCCTTGCATAAGTACGCTTTTCATTCTCGTCGCTTGTAATAGCACCTGAAACGACTCCACACGAAAGTGTCATCATGCTTACTGGCAAGAAAATAATAACTTCATTTAATATGGAGAAAAAAACCGGCAATTTCCAGATTAAACATATTTGTTCACATCAATTACGCCAATTTTTACAGTTTAATCCAAATGAATATAAATCTTACACAATAAATGCAAAAACTGTCACATACCGACTCCCATTATCTGTTCATCAAACATCATAAAATGAGCGAAACAATGCAAAAATGTCCCAACAGTCCACGACGGATCCCAATTCTTAGGGTGAAAAGCGGAAATAGATATACAAATCCGTTCCCCAGGAATGAATCTAAACTGTATCTGAACTATAAAATCCAATATCTCACTTAAGTGAAATAGCATCAAAAACTAAAGCAATAAAAAACCTTCAACTGTAATTAAAGGATCGAAAAAATGCTCAACCTTCCATTTGGAGTATGCATAAGAATGTGAGGAGGAATAAAAGGAAAATGTTCTGTGAACTCAAGCTCGCCATAATACTTGCCCCCTAAAATAGTGTGAAAATGAGAAGAAATAGGAAAAAATTCCAATTGCGCCACATAACTTCCTTATCATAATGATTATATGTACATTATAATAGATTATTGCTAAAGAGTTACCATCATATGGAGTGTCTTTAGCGCCTTCAATAACATATCCCCACAACAATAATGTTTCATTGAGTGGTTTCGCATGAATGCCTGGAATGGGATCTTTCTTTAGGTCTTCGTATTCATTTGATAACCGAAACCGAACATGCGTATTCAAGGAACGGTGGTTCATCATACACCTGAAAACAGTAATGTAATGAAAAATCTTAAGACCCAACATAACTTCTGTCTGAAATCCAGTTCAAAACCTGTACCATCACAGTACACAAGCTATGAAGTCAAAAATGGTAATTACACTTACCTACAATAAACCTTCACAACCACTAACCTATATAATAGTTTCCGATAACTAGGACATAACCTCCAACACAAATACACAATTCTTCAGCATTCTTTCCCCACTTCAGTGAACCAAATACAATTTCCACTTCAATAACACATACTTTCCACAAGCATCAAAAACATGCTTGATGTTTCTACAAAACCGCCACTGCCATGCTGTATTATCACAGTACACAAGCTATGAAGTCAAAATGGTAATTACACTTTCCTGCAATGCACCTTCACAACCATTAACATATCTACACAATTTAAAAATCGTCCGATCCAACTATGCATACAACCATAACTACAGAATACATAAACATGTTATATATGCTGCTACCCTGTTAACTTATTAACACGTCCACAAATGAATCAAAGTACCAAAATCCGCATTCACACATGCACAAAAAAAGCATGTTAAACATGGTCCTGCTTTGTGAACCTATCAATAAGTCGAGAAGTGAATCAAAGCACTAAAATTACACTCTTATAACATGATATGACAAGAAATTCCCGCTGTTTTGCATTTATGCAAGAAAACGTTAACGACGTATCATAAAATGACGAAGTACAGGATATGACTGAACTTATTATGCTCTCATCACATTGCTAATATATTTATGAAATATAAGATACAGATGTATGATAGGAAATAGTAGAATACAGGAATGTAAATGATTGAAAATTGGTATATTCAGAAACATAATTAAATTTTATTGAATACAGGCGAACGCGAATTTATGAGAATTAAAACATTAACACAAATACGACAGACTACTGATCAGAGTTTTAATTCTTCTTTTGGACTAGGAATGCTGCGTGGACGTTGTGTTGCAGATGATGTAGCTGTTGGTGGAGGTGGCAACAGAGGGAAATTTCCAAAATTTTCATCAACATCTGACGATGAAATTGCCGTTCGTTGAGAATTTGTAGTTTTTTTCTAAAATAATTTTCAATAACCTCTGATAAACGAAAGTATGAATATAGTCCATTCTAAATTTATCAAATATTAAGAATATTTTTATGAATGGATATAAGTGAAATTGAGGATAAACTTATTACTATACAGATAAGCTAAAAGTTTAAGGACTTCGACATAATGGTCATATTTATATGTTATGTATAAGATTCTCGACTTTGCCGAGTTGCCAAGCTGCTATATTCATAGGGCATAAAATGGAGAGTGAAAGAAAAAAAAACCGTAAACGTGAACAATAAGAAAACAGATGCGGTTAGAAAAAGTTCCGTGAAGAATGTGAGAGAGCACTCTGCCAGTGTAAAGCAACGGCTGTGGGCAGAACGACCATGTTCGAACACTTCTCCATGGAATCGAGATTTAACTGAGAAGGTAACAAGAGAGGTGCTGAAAGCGGTCCCCGACCATTTCGGAAGAATGCCGAACGGAGGATGACCATTGTGTCGTACCTTTTGTAACTAGAAGTTCTTGTGTGCAATTACCGTCCTCAACTGAAGAAGCAAGCAAATTCTGCCGATCGACAGTATTCTGGTTAACTGTGCTTACAGGAAAAGTTCTTCGAGAACATAACGAAGTGTCTCAAGATACTTAACCCTACTTCGACGGAAATATGCCACATGAATACAAGGTTTATTTGATCATAAAGTAGAATTACCCGTTGCTACAAGAAGCCCAGGGACGTGAGATAAACTAAACATAGTGAGCGCAGAAAAAACATCGGAAAGCGTTGATCCGTTTGTACCTGGAGCAGTGAACCAAATAGCAGATGAATATGCAACAAAGACTACCACAAATCAATGACCGATATTGCAACGCAGATTCCGGTGACACAACAATGCTTATCAAGGCAGTGAATGAGCACGCCAAAAGTGTAATAAACTATTACATTGGGCCACTCATGCTGGAACCACAAAACTTCAAAGCTATACACTACGATAGACAGTTATTAAGTAAATAGGGAATTCACAATCAACATGCATGTATAGAGATACTGTACTTGCCCTGAGACGAGCTAGGACGTGGACTTCATAATGTTGAACAGAGTAGTGAGCATATGTTTCTTCAATTTTACAATATTTTCGAAGATACCGTATCCATATCTAACAGGAAGACGGCGATTTTGAAGCAGGAGAAAGCTTACAACATGTAGTTGGCACTTAGTGTAGCCTACCTACAGACTAGCTTCAATCTCGTAGGAAATCCAACCGTTGAAAACGTATTAACAGCCCAGAAAGCGTTTCCGGTATAGCGAAATAGAAAAGAAAACTCGACATGCAAAGCTATACAATATGTGGACGAATAAACTTTCATCGCAATCAGATTAATCAATGTGGATTCATACGAAGCAACTCAAATCAACACAAGAAATCTGTGCACGGAACAAGGACAACTAGAGTGCCCGAATACGACGAGCGAATAATAAAGCGGGAAAGAAAATAAACCTCTATGTGATATTATATATATATATATATATATATATATAT
>UYYF01004715.1:1489-39173 GCA_900618365.1 Thelazia callipaeda
AATTGTACCGTATCTAAAGACTAAGCACAACCTCACAGAAAATCCTACGTGAGGACGATCCTACGTGTGAGGAACAATGAGTAGAACAAATCTGAGTGCGAGACAAGTATTGCTAGAATGCCGGAATGCGATCCAGCGCCAGAAACAATCAAGCGAAAACGAAAACTATCCTCCACATTTTTTTAATATATATATATATATATAAACCATTTTCAGATTACTATTAGAATGGATTTGGTTGATAGCCATGTCTTAACAACTGCCATACGATTGTCCATATCAACTTTCTATATCCAGAAATAGCAGTATTATATCGAGTAATTTCTGTGTTAAAAGTGCAGCTAGTTTTTTTGCGAGGTCATAGGTGAAAAATCGAAGAAAAACAAGAAAGTTGATATGGACAATCGTATGGCAGTTGTTAAGACATGGCTATCAACCAAATCCATTCTAATAGTAATTTGAGAATGGTTTCAATGATGATCCAAATTGCGTTGCGGTAAATCGAGATTTCAGTTCTAATTCCTGAATTTATTTTTTTATAAAGGTTTATCAACTGATCACTGCTGTTCAATTTTGTGATGGTATTAGAAGCAAACCTATTTTTGTATTTATAATGCTGCAAAAATTTTGCATTACCTGCTGACAAATATTCTTGGTTATAGTTACATCACTTTTTCCAAAGTATTTTTGCAGTTTGTAAATTTCAGGGTATTTTGCTCGAAAGAAGTCCGTCATTATTTTTGCATCTTTTTTAGATTCAGCTAGCCTAGCTTGCGAGAATTCACAGTTGGCGTTGTTAATTTCTGCTAGCAGTTGAAATTTTATTTTCATCTAATTTCATCGTTATTACTTTAATTATGTCAACGATAACATATCTACATAATTGCAAATTTAAGCGTTTGAAGAACTGGAATTTCACCAAGCTCAAACGGCAAAAAAAAGAAAAATTATCTACAAAATTAATAGAAAGTGCTAGTAATGAAGGAAAATCAGTCAGGTAATTAGCGATCCAAGCTAGGATTGGTTGTGTTTGATTTCTGCCATTTTAGTGCAAAATTGTTCTGTATAAGACGACAAATTTCACAGTGATTCTAGCCGCGTTTTTTCAAAAAATTGGCGGACAAATAAATTTAAAAATCTTGCTGGCAATGTTTGTACAGCATTCAGTTGATGTCGAGGGCAAAGTTCTGTTCTGTTCTGTAAATCGTTTAGATCATGCGATTGTAGTAATAATACATGCCTCCTTGAATAAACCATTGTTCGCTTAATTAAATATAGTGTAAACTCACGTGACGTATGACGATAACTATAATCCAAAACTGAGCAGTTTGGTGCTGACTTTCATCTGAAAAAGATAGCAATATCCTCTCACGGCTTATAATTTCACTTCTTTATTTTTGTGTTTCCTTTTCAAAACAATTATTTTGAAATTGTGAAAATTTGATAAATTATCTATTAGAAAATTGTGTATCTAGGAGGTATGTCGCTTGCTATTTCACACCAAGAAGTCAATTTGCCATTTCAAAATGTCACATGCAATGAAAACTTGGAACAGTGGTAAGTTCTTGGATGTTTTATTCCGTGAAATTTCAATTAAGGAATCACTCTTTGAAGATAATTTTGTCGTCTATTATGTTACATCCTTGAACTTTAATAATTCGATTACCTTTCGTTATCAATAATTGCAGCAGAAAATTCCGACTGAATGACTTTGAAATCGGTCGACCATTAGGAAAGGGCAAGTTTGGCAACGTTTATTTAGCTCGCTTGAAGGGAAGCAATTTTATTGTCGCTCTAAAAGTATTTTTTTTTCTAGTCCTATCAATCTTTCTGCTCTCATATTAATGTACTAGTCCAAAATAATACTCATTATCGGTTGAAGGAACATAGAAAGAAAGAATGGTTTAACTTTAGTAAGTAATATCTTTCACTATTTTGAAAGGTTTGAGCAGTGCGTTTTTCCATTTTTAAACATGATTTTTTAAAGATTATATTCAAATCACAACTTTTGCGGAACAATATGCAGCGTCAGTTGCTGCGTGAAATTGAAATTCAAGCCCATTTACGACATCCTCACATTCTCCGTATGTACAATTACTTCTGTGACAAGAAACGTATCTTCTTAATTCTGGAATATGCGGAAGGTGGTGAGTTATACAAAGAACTACAAAGATCGCGTCATTTCAGTGAAGAACGTACAGCTAAAGTAAGATTTAAATTTTGAATGATTTTTAAAAATAGAATTATTATTGTAGTACAGTTACATGTCTTATAACAGATGTGTTATATAAATATAAAACACTACTTCTACTAAAAGTAATTTTGAGCAATATGGCATTTATAATTGCCCAGTAGATACTGTGTTAACACTTCAATGCATTTGTTCAGTGCAAGAATTTGGTTAATAAGATTATTTTAGTTATTTCAACAAGCTTTGCATGTGTCTGATACTAATGTTTTATTATAAAGAAAACTTTCTTGTAAATTAAACTTACGAAAGCAATGAAATTTACTTAAAATTGGTGCATGACACTTTTAATCTTGCTTTCTTAATATCTGTAATCACCGCTGAAGTATGATTCCCTGTGCTCATAAGTAATATTTTTGTTTAGTTAATATTTCAAATGGCAGATGCACTATCTTATTGCCACAATAAAAATGTTATACATCGGGATATCAAACCTGAAAATCTTCTTCTTGGCAGTGTTGGAGAATTAAAAATTGCCGACTTCGGGTGGAGTGTCCACGCTCGCTCTAGGTTAAATCTAAAAGTATTATTTAGATTTAACCTTTAACATGTTATGTTGAATGAGCAGTAAATTATGAGCCAGAGTTTTGATTTTAAATTACTGTGAATTAAGGCGAGAAACAATGTGTGGCACGCTCGATTATTTGCCCCCGGAAATGGTCAGTGGAGAGCAGCATGACGAAAAAGTAAGATAAAATTGGAATATAAGTTCATTTCGTTGTTATTGTTTTTTACTTTTTTACAACGCTGTTCATAAAATCTAAATTTTAGCGCCTATATTTTTTTGCTTCTCAAGTTTTCTTTGTAAACTGGGAATAACCTTTGAATTAGTGTATGTTGATACTCATATTTTTCCTGTGTTTGTATCAAATGTTCCGTCAGTTTACATATAAATTAAAATTTCATTACTTATTCGGTAACTGTATGGCTATCTAGTGTTTATATGTTTTTGACTAGTATATTCTTGTTATTTCCCGTTTTCAGGTTGATCTATGGTCCTTAGGTGTCCTTTGCTATGAGTTACTTACTGGAAAGCCGCCATTTGAAAGTCCAACCCATAATGAGACCTATAAGTTGATTATGAGTGTGAAATATAAATTTCCGTCTCACATTTCAGAAGAAGCTAAAGATTTGATAAGAAAAGTTTGTTTCTGTAGTACATGAATTACTTGAAATTTTATATCAGTTTCATTATTATTATTATTATTATTATTATGAAAGTTTACCAGTCTTTATTTTACTGATTGTTTATAACTTAAACGGCAATTTTTTAGTTATTGGTAAGGGCTCCAAGTGATCGGATTTCTCTAGAAGAGGTAATGCGACATCCGTGGTTACGCCGGTATGTTAAAAAAAGCTGAGGCGCGATACATTTTTGCAGTGGTTTTTTGTTTTCAACTGGTTTTGGCACTTCGAAATTACAGATTCTTCAAATAAGGAATATATTTTTACGTGGGAAAGACAAGTTACTAAAAAATGTGAAATATATATCCATATTTGTATACATAAACATGCATGAAGTGGATACTGAAAGTTTAAATGACCGAAACGTTTATATAGAACTTTTGTCACTTCTGCAAGATCCGTCTAACATAGTTTTACCAGCTTTTAACGCATCCACAAATGCAGGAAACATCATATTGATATAATATAAAAATTATTCATTCCGGCATTGCATGTTATCATAATTTTTTAGATTCATGATTTTCAATCTTACTAATTCATTCTTTTAGTGAGGTGGTTGCGTATCTTAATTCTTAAATTATGCTGGTTGTTAGTTTTGCTTACCTATAATTTTTCACTCCAGTATACGAAACTTTCGTTAGCTTATGTTACAACTCTAAAATTTTTTGACTGTTTCTGAAGTTTTTATTTGTACTTTATTAGGCATCATTATTCATTAAGATGAAAAATGCCCTCTGCTCATTTCTGAAGATTTTAAGGTATACAGTTTTGTTATCATCGTTGTGCTAAAACTAGTTCAAGTATTCCAGTCGTTTTTATTACCGCTTCCTGTAACTCAAACAGTTTTTCATCTCATGTTAGGATAGTTCAATTCGAAAGGAAATTTCCTCTGCAGCAACAACATAAGAACCGTTTCAAAGATAATCCTAGAAGGAGATGCTTTACAATATGTTAACATTTAGCTGTTAAAAGCATTTTGTGTGGGTACATTGATGTCCAGCTATGCTTAAAGCGTAACTCCATTATCTAATTAGCAGGATATACGTGGTTGCAATGTAACGAAGGATTCCATTTTTTTGTCCCTCAATGAATCAAATTCAAAGTAATTCTCTGGTTTACAAATGACTTCGCTAGTGATGTAGAGAGAGAAAGGTATGAATATTATTGAATAGGGTTTCATTTATTGCTTGCCGTAGTGAACCTTTTATTTGTCATTCAATTATTTGGAGGTACAGAAAAGTGATAAATGCGAATTCATTTCTTGAATGGTTGGAATAATTTAGCATAAATCTTGAATGGCAAAATTGTAAAGAGTAATTAAACGATTAACGATGTCTCTGTAATCTCTTGCTTTCCGTCGTAATCGTAAGAAAGCAAGTGAATTTTTCGAAAGAAGGATTTGAAAGATAACCATATTCAGATATTCAAAAAATGGGCATGAGAATTATGATTCGAAAGATAGTCAATTTCAATTCGTACTGAATCGGTGTTCTATCTGACTTTTTGAAATGAAGATCGGTGTTACTTGTTTTTCTGATTCTTAAGTCTCTCATTTTCTGCTTTTTAAAGCAAATTTTGTAGAAATAATAGAAAGTTATAATAATAAAAAATGAGAGCGCAGCATTAGAATAAAATTATACAGATACGCTTGCATGCATTCCACTCATGCTGAGCAAGTATTAAGCATCTTACCCGAAATCTATAATAAACAAATTGAAATAGGTTTGTAATGTAATGTTGGCTTCCAATCTTTGTATAAGTTCCTTTGAGCTACCATGGTAACAGTAGTGAACTGAGATGAGTGAGTGCTGTGTTCGAACTGTTAAAAACACTTGTTGAAGCAGCCATTTAAGCTGTTCATATGAAATCTGTGTAGTTTATGAATTGGTGTTATTCAGTTTTACTTGATGCTATCGGATACAAGGTTTTTTATTATTTGGGTATTAATGGTCAATAATAATAATGATAGTGCTAATAATAATATCAATAATAATAATGATAGTGATAGTATTAGCACTAAAAATTTCTTGAATCTGAGATGAATAATATATATATTCATAGAAGAGTCAAAAATTAGTTCTTATATATATAAAAAAATAACAATAACAAGAATCTAGTGGAAATAAATATCTATATGTATATATATTTATATTCATGCTGGATCGTTATTTATTTATAGTGTGTCAACTATCTTTGTTCCTTTCCGGTTAACGATAAAATTTCATTCGCATTTCTATCAACATTTTTTATGTATTCTTTTTTTCGCGGTCAAGTGATCGCAAAACAAAACCATCTTATGGTATTTTAAATGATATAACTAAAAGTGTAGAGAGGGGCCTGTTACGTATATGATCTAAGTAACAGTAACATAGCGTTTAAAGCGATCTCGTCATTGCTGGAAAAAGACATGAAAAGAGTAATAAGAGATTATTCAGAACTATTATTATATTTTGAGGATTTACTCCACACTTGGTTTCTATCTGCTTCTCTATCTGCCTGATTTGATTTGATTTTTACCTGATAATCACCTATATTTCATTTCTTACGACATTTTATGCGACCTGATTCATTTCCATTTTCTAAAATTCATCTTTTTCTCCTTTCTCTCATTTTCATTCTTCCACTTTCTTGTTTACTTTTCATTCAAGCCTGTCAAGTCTTTACTTAATTTCTTGTTCAATTAATTTGAACCATTTTTTTTTATGTTTTCAGAACTTCTACTCTAAGAGGCTATCACCATCCGAAATTCATAATTCATTATCAGTATCAGTTAATATATTCTATTGTCTCCACTCACCACTTCAAACATCACAAATCGTACTTGAATAACAGAAAATGAAATTTGATTTTCTATTATTATTATTGTTTCCCATTGTCACAGTTACCAAAGGTTAGTTTTCCATTCACTAAACGCTTGAATAATTTATGTATAAGCTGAATATGCATGGTTGGAGTTTCGTTCAAACGGTTTCGTGTGAACAATTTCGTAACAGTTTTGTTCAAATTTTTAGTGCACGGATCGTCAGACTTTAAAAACTTAGACTTTTAATTATCACAAAATATATTTTGCAAAATAACTCAATTAAATTTATCAGTTTAAGATATTTTAAGCCATTTACGTGCAGATTAATTCAAAACACTAATTTTAATAAAAAGTTTTCTCAATTTCTTTTACTGACCATAGGTTTCTGAATGACAGTAAGTTTTTAATTTTGCTTTAAATTCTGAATTTTGTTTGTATATTGTTCATTTTTTCAATTTGGTGGCTTATTGATTTGCAATCACATGTAGCATCCAAAAAATTTACTTAGTGAAAATCTCGATGGTAAAAAAGTTGCTGCATATACCTATTTGCAGTAGAAAATTTAAAAAATTTGCAACAGAATTCTTGTTAGTGTGAATTTAGGTCCATCATTGAAGGCAGTAAATATGGTGAAATCAAATGCAACAATTTCTGAACTTGCGAGCTCTGTAACACATAATGCAGAAGTTAAAAGCATGCAATTTTTTCCAGTAAGCATGACCTTTGGCACCAGTAATGACAGTGGGATTTTTTTCTTGTTGAAAAAAGAAGAGGAAAAGATAGTTTCTAATGTGAACGCATCAGAAAGTTTAACTACAGAAACAACAACCACAAATAATGACATTGAAAATTCTACAATAAACAATACTAATAAGTTAGTAAAAAGAACGGAATCATTCGAACAGCACATCGAGAACTCTCGAAAAAAGCATCCAAAAAAGTTATTGGAAGTTGTAGAAAAGGTCTGTCGAGACAGCCATAAATTTTGCAAATTTTGGGCTTCCATTGGTGAGTGCACCGCAAACAAGAAGTGGATGGAGTCAAATTGTCCACTTGCTTGCAATAAATGTAAAAGTAAGCTCTAACATTTTTAGAAATTTGTCCTAATAAAAAGATTGTGGCTATTTTCACTATTCACAGACAGATTTGTTTGGAAAGTTCTGCTGTTTAACTGTATTTTGATGAACACCAAGAGCATGCTGTTAATTCATCCTCGCTCTTTATAGGTCATCTTATAGGAGAGCTTTCAATTTTTTTTCAATTCATAATATTGGATGATTGTCAGTTCACAAACAAGAGTGTTATATTATAAAAACTCACTGAAATTCGTTAAGAATGAAATAAAATTAACTAAAAACGCTGTGAATTTTAAAATAAAAATTTTCGTTATGTCTTCTTACAGCATAAATAGTTATCAACATATCATTTTCATGATGATAAATTATTTTTTACAACTACCAGACATGTTATTCAAATGCTGAAATTCGAGAGAGCAATCTTCTTTTTGCTTCCTTCTGCACACTATACAATTTTTTCTATTATCCAGTTAATGATCCTAAAGGAAAAATAGATCGTAATAAATGAGCACCATATGCGGAAATTAGCAGCTTCAACTTCAGTTGATAATTAAGAGTTGCAATTCGTAATGGGATTTTGAGACCTAAACCAAGTAATTCTCCACGTTTTTGTTATAGATAGACGAATTAAAATTCTTTACCTTTAAATAAATTGGTTATAGAAATTTTAGCCTCACAACGTTGCAACGCTTCCCAGCTTGAATTACCATTTACTATTTATTATTGTTATCTGTTTTGATTTTACTCTCAGACAACTGATTTGATATTTAATTCAGGCAAGAGATGAGACTTTTAATTTTGCACAGACAACTTTTATTCAGAAAAATCATAACAGATAACTCGTTACAACATGCAATCAAGTTGTTTAATTATTTCTTCTGAAACAAAATGAATGACATAAATTTATAAGTGCTGAAATGTAATAATGAACCATTCTTTATCAAAGCATCTATTTGGTCTTCAGCAAATACACAGTCTCTGTTGTTCTAATTTTTGCATCTAAATTTTTAACTACTTATTTATCTCATAAAAAGTGCCATTCGAAATGCATTTATGAATTGCAAAACGTTTATTATTGGGAGCAGGAAATTTATAAATGATTTGATATGGCCACATGATATTGCTTACTTTAGGTACTGCAGCTTGCATTGATAAACATGCCTTCTGTACCTTTTGGTCATCGACAGGTGAATGTGAAACGAATGCTGTTTGGATGCATACTAATTGCGCTCGATCGTGCATGATCTGCAATGGTACTCATTTGAAAATGGGTGTGTTTAGTCATTAATCATTTTTCAAAATAAATGAATTAAGAAATTTTAGATTGCTGTTTGCTAGTTTTCTGATAATTTATATTTCCAATTTGTGTCATTTTTTTCAGATTCGATCGAAGACTTCAATTTATTATCTCACAACAAAGAAGACTGCCCTTTTGTCATGACCAATGAAGGTAGATTTTTAAACAGATCATAAATAAATATTGTTCAATCGTTAAACATCATCAGAGTAGCGGGTTATTTTTTGTAAGAGTTCATATTAATTAAAGTCAAAATTTATATATTCAGCCAAACGAAGCAATAGTACGGAACGACTGGTTGCAAAAATAACCTTAATAATAATGGTATAGTTTTTATTTGGCAGTTTTCGATATCTAATGAATGTAGTTAAATAAATAGCAAATAATAAAATAGGTCGTCAAGAAGATTTCGGAATAAATTGAATTTAATATTCCACTACTACTTCAGCTAAAAAATGTTTAAAAATTTCTAATAGATTACAGAATACAGTTCGTGAGTTGAAGAACGATTTTATGAATGTAAAATTTTTTTCATAACAGAAGTATCCGCCTAAAACATGTGCACAAGTAGAAAGAAGAGATTCAGTATGAAGCTAGTTTTCATATCAATTCTGCACATCTTAGCTGCTTTCAATTTTCCCTAAACGTTAATTGCTCCGAAAAATTTTTGAACTTCTATGGAGTTTTCAGTGTTAAGAATCACTTAAGTATAAAAAAGAAGTAGAAAGTTTGAAGCTTAGTTCAAATCTCAACAATCGAATGTCAATTTTGAGTAAAGTTTTTTACATTTTAAGCAAATTTTTATTACCACATCTTATATAGGAAAAGATTGCTGAAAAGTTTGTGCTTTGAAATAATTGGTAAGAAAGTTTTCAGACACATCTACCCGTCGTACCATGTCAATCATTGATGTGCGTAAAAATAATGCTCAGTTTGGATGTGTGTCACGCCTAAGTCACAATGACTGCAAAAAGAATTTATGCTATCATCTTAGGTTTCGCACTTTTGATGGATCTTGTAATAATTTGCATCTACCACAAAATGGCGCTGCTTTTTCACCTTACACTCGCCTTCAATCACCTCAATATGATAACGGCATTGATGCGCCAATATGTGGGTAGTTACATGATCAATTCTTCAGTTTGTAAACGATTTGAATAGGGTATTAAAAATTGCTTTCAAAATCTCAATAGTAAGCCAAAAATTTTTGCTTGGATGAACAAAAAATTGATTTTCTAAAAATAAAAGAGCAGCAATTAATATTTACTTTTATTTTAGCTTCTATAAAAAATACAAGGCCTACAGCTCGAGAAACTTCGCGTTTAATGCTAACGTCAAACACTCAGGTCAGTTGATTAACTCAATGAAACTGTAATTAACATTATATTGCTGAATCAGTATAAGATCTTGCTATGAGATCAGATGATAACCAATGAAGAAATGCTAGCGTGACTCCATAATTTTTCCATTTTTTTGCTTTACAAGCATTTAAAAAGTTGAAACGATCTGCAAATTTCGGCAGTCAAAATCATTTAGCTAACTTTAAGTTTGCTATTTATATCTACAGGTGACAAGCCACTCAAATGCCTTACTGATGCAGTGGGGTCAATTTATTAGTCACGATATGGCAAAAACAACTGCCATGAACAATCAAGAATGTGCCACATGTTCTAGTAACTTCAAGTGCACAAATGTCTTTTTGTCAAGACATGATCCTACGTAGGTTTTCTCCGTACTCCACTTTTCTGCTTATTTCCACTTCCCATAAAAGGAGTTTATCTCATTGTTACATTTTCTACTATGTACATTTCAATATGCAAAAATACCTTACGTTAATTTATTTCTCGTAAAGTTTATTTGACTCTTTTTCTGGCATGGTTTTTGTTGCTTTATATTTTATGATTTTGCTCAGCAAATGTTGTACTCCCTCTTTGTAATTTATATTTTACAAAGAAATTATTATTACAACTCTGTTAATTGAAAATTTGATAAACTTCACTGAATAACAGTCCCTCAAAATTCGCACATTGTTTATTACGTGAGGTATTTAATTTTCAACTTTTACATATTTGTACTATACATAAACTTGCTATATATTAGATGTTATTCAGAAGCCCTTAATAATTTTTTGGAGAAATTTCAGCTTCGGACGATTCCAGTGTTTACCTGTAGCTCGTTCTACTCCTTCATGTGGTTCCGGACACTCATCACCTCGTGAGCAGTTCAACGAAAATACCGCATATCTCGATGCTTCTATGGCGAGATTTTTCATTTTATCAGTATTAATTTCTAAATTATATCAATAAAAAAAGTGATGGATTTATTTTTTTAATTATTCAGATTTATGGTTCATCAGATTTGGACCAATTCACATTTCGACAAGGAGCATTTATGAAAACTCATATTATTCGGAATCGAATTTTTCCTCCTATTGATGGCAATCAAAACATCGTCGCTGGAGATGATCGAGTAAATCTTTTCATTGGTTTGGCTGCACTTCATGTACTCTTCGTTCGAGAGCATAACAGGTATTTCAAAGAAACATTACTTTAGAATTCTTATGTAATTGATGGATGTGGCAGAAATCAAGATTTTTGAAGCCGTTATCAAAATAGAATTTCAAACATTAGTTTGAGCGAAAATATGATATAGCTCGGTTGACTTTACTGTTACTGCTGACAACAAAATACAAAATGAATGTATGCAATTTTTTCGATAATATTTGAATCAAAAAATATTACTTTTGAAGTTTATCATTTTAGAATAGCATTAAAATTACAAAAGTTAAATAAGAACTGGGATCATGACCGTATTTTTCAAGAAACACGACTAATTATTGGTGCTATTATACAACACATCACATACAAGGTTGTCATCTGCAGTTAGTATTATAATCATAACATTTTTGTTACTCAACGTTTTATATGACAAATAATTTAAATACAACTGTTGCAATCACATTTTCAATTCTAATAATTAATAATAATAAATATGACAATAAATATGGCAGCGAAAATTAACCCGTACTCAGATGCTAAAGCTTAACAAATAGATATCACCTTCATCAAGAAAATGCAACTTGAATCTGTTAAATTACTGCTTACTATACAGGAATATTTACCTCGCATATTTGGCAATAAATATTCTGAACTGATTGGCAGTTACAAAAGTTATGATGAAAATGTTGACGCAACAATTAGCAATGAATTTACAGGATGCGCATTTCGTTTTGGGCATGGAATGATACAGGTTAGAAGCTTTGACGCACTAAAAGATATTGGTTTCTCATTGAAGTTCAATAGAAGGTAATAGGAAGAGATTGAATAAAATTCTTACCGAGAGAAATTTTAACTAATCTTTAGTTAAAAGTTTAGTGATCACTCATTAATGAACACGAAAAGTTTTCAAGACTTTTAGGAGTTTTACCCATTTCTAAATGAGAGTTTCGAGCAAATTGGTGGCGTACCATTTAATGATGGCATGTTCAGAAGTATTCACGTTCTTGCTCATGGAACTGACCCAATTATTCGAGGATTAATTAGCTTACCTGCTAAGCTACCTCAAAGGTTGCAAATACTGTACAAACCAGCTAATTATTTAATTTACCACAATAAATTATTTTATATTGCTGCACTTATTATTCATGTATTTCCCAAATTGAATTCTTTACTTCAAACTTTTGTGATTTCATTTCAAATTCATATATTATGTAAATCCATTTGTATTGTGCAGAATCTTATCCATATTTGATTTTTAATTTTTATATACTTTAGATTCTAGCTAATTGCACTTCAAAATAAGATTCAATCGTGAAAATATTTTACAGGCTTACTCCTGCAGTAACAGAAAGAATATTTGGCAATTCTGATCTTGGTTCTATTAATATTCAAAGAGGACGTGACCATGGAATTCCTGGTTATACTGCTTGGAGGAAATTTTGCAAAATGCCCGAAGTAAAAACATTTGAAGATCTCAATCACACTATTCGGAATCCAATTCTACGCTCAAATCTAAAAATTTTGTATGGAGATGTTCGTAAGTAATCAACTTTTGCTCACTGCAATGACATTTTTGAGAAGAATATTGCTGTAAAAGAAAATAACATTTCTTTAGTAGATTAACTTTGTGATGATTATGACGCTTGTAGTGCTTCAACAACTTTTACATTGTCATAACTTATTTGTATATTGTATTTTATACTTTTGTTTAAGTAAGAATAGTTTCAAAAGTACCCAGGATTTATAATAAATGTACCCTATCAAAACTTCAAACTAAAAAAATCACTCTAAATTGTATAAAAATTCCGCTTAAGTATTATCTACATCAATGCTTTTCCAATTCTAGAAAACATTGATTTATATGTTGGTGGTTTATTAGAAGATCCCCTAGAAGATGCATTCGTTGGACCCACCTTGGCATGCATTATTTCCGAACAGTTCAGAAGACTGCGAGACGGCGATAGGTATAAGTAAATTTATTAGCTTAGCTACTTTTAATACGTCGTTTACTTTAAGTGAAAAAAAGAGCAAAAATAACTCGTTTAATTTTCTTATTTCACAGTTTCTTGCTCTTAATTGTGAATATTATTAAGACAAAAGGCGAATAATGTCAGAAAACTATCTAGTTTACCTGATAAATTAAGATTACTTTAGCTTTACAAAATTTTTAATATTTTCCAACTGAGCAGAATTCAGAATATATTTCAGTTGACATATGGCAAGCAGTATATTGTCATTTTGGAATTGAGATTTTAACTTTTAAATGATGATGAATATTACTTGACACTTAAGTCTCTGTTGAAAGCGTCACTGGCTTTACATAAGTCATTTGCAGATTTTATTACGAGAATTCAAAAATTTTGACCGCAGATCAAATTAAAGAAATCAAGAAATTGAATCTAGCACGAATAATTTGTGATGCAGGAGATAATATGCGTCAAGTACCACTGAAAGCTTTTGAACATAGTAGAGCACTTGACATGGTACTATGTGATAAAATACCCTCTCCTGATTGGAGCTTTTGGAAAGACGATCAGAACTAGGAAAAAATAGTAAGACTAAAATTTCACCATTCTTCTAAGTTCAAAATCCAGTATTAGCTTTAGTAATGATAATGGTTACTATTATCAATATTTATGAATCGTCAAAGAAATAAAGCAAAATTTGAACTATAAAAAGATAATACTTAAAAAAATGAGAACGCTTATAATGCATCAACAACTTTTATAAGTCTTAGTAAATTTTGTTTTCATTCCTTTACGTTGTCGAAAGTGTTCAATTTGTCGTTCACAGAAATTAAAAGCATATGACTTCAGTTTCCAAAATGTTGTAACTATTAGGTAATTGCGAATTCATCATCAAGAATTTTGATGGTGAGAAAAGTTGTGATTTTTACTGTAACGCCATAACTACTTCAACTTTCAGAATTTTTTTTGCATGTGAAACTCTATACATTGGAAAAATTTCTTGCACTTCAAAAATTCAAATTTTGCGCGGAATGTCTTTTCTTTGTTATGTTTTATATGCAGTCAAGATTATTTCTGTATGCATACATTTTTCTGCACTTTTGTACTTGAAGACACTGTGAAAAGTGAATATGATTTCTAATCTTGATCTTAAATTTTAATTAAAGATAAATACTTCACATCGCCAGCTTTTTAATTTATTTGCTTCATTTCATAAAAAATTTAAAAGTACTGGATAAATCTAAATATTTATCAATTTCTAAATTTGTCGTGAAAATTTACCATATGACCATGTGATGACAATAAATTCTGTTATATACGTCAAATCCGGACTTAGCAGTGAAACCGCTCGAAATTGTTATTTTTATCCAGACATTACCCTCATTACCTTATGATTTGTGAGGTTTTCCTAAGAACTAGCAGGCTGACTGAGTGTGCTAATAAGTCTTAGAAATCTATTTAATAAATCTGTTAGTTTACAATTCTGTAAATGCCTTTGATAAATTTGTGATGCAAACATTCAAAATGAATCATTCTTGGGAAATTACTTCGTGGAATTCGCTTTATGGGAACTATTATTTTACCGTTTATCTAAATTTAAAGTTTTTAGATTGCGTGTTAAAAATAAGTGAAAACTGTAATTAGTTTAAATATTGTACAAAAACAAAGATGATTCATGTGATACAGATTAAAATAACAATCTGTTCATATTTTAACTGCTACGTACGTAATTGACAAAAACATAATTATACACTAAATCAGGTCGTTCTAGGTAGACATATCTGTTACAATAAACCAGTGTTTTACAAAGTAGTAAACTTTATATTATGTATTAGAAAGAATATTCAAGAGTTTGCCGATAATGTTAGAAGAATGCATCAATCTTGTAGTCAATGGATTTAAATCACAATTGTTTGGTTAAAAATTGTTGCATTCGCTAGAAGACAGTCATTTGACTCCTGTCCAAATTGCAGCATTATGGTGACATAGGTGAGTACCAGAGAAAGTAACTGCAATTAACTTCTAATGTACGAGGAAGTATCAGAAATGCAGTTACCGTTGCAAAAAGATAGCATTTTTGTTGAAAAACAAGATAAATATATAAAATATGTATTTACTTGAACTGATTGCTCTTGACTATTTTAAAATCTGTTATAATTAGTAGCTACTGATTCATAAATACTAAAATTTTTCACTAGCCCTAAATCTTTACTTCATTTCCTAATTTTCTATCAATTCCAGTAGCATCCAATAATAACTGATGCAATTAATTTGCTTATTTATTTGAAGATTATGAGCACCGTCAGAAATAATTGTCGTGTGACCACGAAAAATCCGCCAGCAGTGAAACTTATCTCGGCAGCTTGTAATTTGTGTGTAAATAGTAAAAGCAAACACTAAAAAAATAAACGGTTTGTTAGAATTTGTATCACAAATGTCTCATGAAGAGCAATCTGATTTTGAAGCCGGTGAAAATTTCTGCAAATTTTATATTGCTTGCTATATTGCAATCATAAAGCAAATGTAAGTAGATCAGCTGACAATTAGAACTATGTGAAAATAGCAAAATATAGTAATACTTACAGCTAAGAATTGATCATGACTTCGCGTTAACAGCTTTCGAAACATTACTGTAGCAGTTGCCATTGTGGTTTGATTCTAGAACTGGCAAGTATTCATGTATGACAGTATTCGATTGCAAAGATTTGGTACCAGTAACAATCTTTATTGTGATAACAGTTTGAAAAAAATGATGATCATTTATTGAAAGACTTTTGTAACTTGTTAGAATAATAAAATAAGAAAATGGTAGCTAGCAAGAACTTTATGAATACTTGAATTTTATAATTTAAAACAAATTTTACTTCCATCTATGAGGTGAAAAAATAGAAAAAGATGTCATGAAAGTGCATAAGAATGTCTAGCTCTCAAAAGTTATTGTCAACAAAGGAGTGCTCAGAAATCACTATGAATTTACCAGAAATATTTACGAAAAAATAGAAAAAGATGTCATGAGATTAAAAAAAAAACTGTAGATTAAAAAAAACCGAAATTCATCTAACATGCGTGAAATGTGGTTAATTTTTGAATAATTGCAAATATAAACTTCATTATTGTATGATAACAACTATCTCACTCGTTCGTAGAGGCGATAGGCAGGTGCTGTGAACAGTGTCATGTGAAATACCGAATTAACAGCATATGAAGCACATAATGCCATATCAATCCACGTTTTATCTTTGCTTTTGTCTTGCAAATAAGTATAAAGAATAAAGCACAGTTCTGTGAAACATAATGCATCGACGTAAGCTATAGCAAATTTAAATTGCTCTTCTATTACGTCGGCTGCTTTTTTCAAACCCTAAAATTTTACAATTATTATATTTTTGCATTAAATGAATAACGGACTCTCCATTTTATTTCGCTTTAGGTTTTATTAGCAATATATTAAGCGACACTCTGAACTCTTTGCAGCATCTCTTCTCAGCAAATTTTATTGCTAGTTTCAATCTGATATTTACGATTCCCCAAATGCCATCATGCACTCGGGTATTTTGAAATGATATGCCTAAAAAATGAAAGAAATGGTTAGGACATACACGATAACGATGTTTGTAATGCATTACGAGAGCGACCGCTTCAGTATTGGTCCATCTGAAATGAATGAAAGCAACAATCAACCGTGTGCAAAGATAAATTAAATTTCTCACTGTAGATTAAAAAAAACCGAAATTCATCTAACATGCGTGAAATGTGGTTAATTTGAAGTTCTACAAAAACAACTTCCATCTCTAAAAGCCATAATTGAAAGTTATTACAGATCCTATGTTTTTTTCCATGTGTATACTCTTCCCCAGGATTTAATTTTACCTATGAGTTAAAACTAAACAAAGTCAAACTTTTGCACCTGTTCAATCTCATCATTTCAAAATCTTGAAGCTACTCACTTATCATCTTTTTCAATTCCATCGCGATGCATATCCTCAGCAAATGCATCAACGCACGCTGCAAGGATGTTACAAGGCAGTACGAAAAATACTGACCAACTCATTAACGCTGATTGCGTCAGAAATGCTACGTAGAGGTGAATCAAAAACAGAATAATATTCGACAAGCTCTTTTCTTCATCATTATTTAATTTCTTGTGAATTACTATAAAAACACATCAGTAATAGCAGTAATAATGGAATTACTCGTTCCATAATATTATAAAGCAATGATTGCATATGGAATGAAATAGAACTGCTTAAATTGATGTTATTAGATATATAAAAGTTTTATGTGAAAATAACGAAAATGTTACTGGTAGTAGTAAAAACAGCCACCATAGCCCAGAAGATTATCAGACCAACCATCATTTTACACATTTTGTGGATTCGTGCAGCTTGATGGAAATCCGGATCATATGCGCCTACTTGTTGTATTACAATTTTGCTTAAACGATTGAAACTTCGCTGCATCCAGAAAAGGAATAATGAACAGATACCACCACTAAAAACTACATTTAATTTTAGTATAAAATGCAAGCATCATTGTAAACTGAGATAAGTATAAAATATTGAGAAAATAGACAAAAGGAATTATTTAAACGATGATAAAAATTGACCTTGCCAAATAACATGCATGAATAGTAGCAAAAGCAAAATCAACGTCAAGCCCAATAAATCTTATTTCAGATACTATTAAAAGAGAGTAACTGTTCTGAAAAAATGTATCATTATAGCACTTGACAGATTTTTTTAGTATATACAAAAGCAGTTGCGAACTAAATATGCAATTTTTGCAGTAATTATAAATTTAGATGACATATTAGAATAACAACCAATATATGTCGCAGAAAAATAAGAAAATTTAGTAGTGGACGAAGATTAACCATGATTATAATTATGACAATGTTGTAAATCATAAGAGGATAACGCAATACGGGATTATCCGTATAGTTAGTTAGTCCAAGAACACGCATATATATGAAGAGTGGCGTGAGAAGAACTTCGTACTGTTGATTCATCATAGCATTAACCTTCTGATCACTATGTTGCGAACCAACTGTTAATAAAATCCAGTTCAGTTTCAAATTTAAAACCTTTTGCTTTGCACTACTATAATTTTTATCTTTTCATGGCATGTGGAAACCAAAATTTTCAAAAATGTTTCAGTGTCAAAAATTAAAAATACATATTTTTACAGCTTGTAACCTCTTGCACGTTTTGTATGATACTTTGTGTATATTTCGATTTCTTAAAATATGAGCAGGTAATTTTCTCATTTCAAGTCCTGGAAAGAAAAACAATGTAAATTTACCGGAAAGTTTAGAAGAATAAGACGAGACTCCTGAGAAAACAGAGGTAACCGAACTCGTTGAGTGTCTACTGACTGAGATTTGTGATAGCGGAACTCCTAGTAGCCTAAAAAATTTTTCCACAATAATTTGTTCTTAAAATTATAAATTATTTTGGGTGTTATTATATATTTTCTAATAACTAGTAATCCATTTCATAATACTGAAAGCAGTTAAATTTTAAATATTTTCAGACGTTATGAGGCCATTTATTTTAACAGACTGTAAATAACACAATAAAGCAAATTGACGTACTTTTCAGCTTTTGAAGACATGATGACTTGCTAGATTACGGAAGTATTGGAAGCAGTGTTCACATTTGTTTCGGGAGTATGTGAATGATCGCTATAAGAACGCGTGTTTTGAAAAATAATCCCGAAAATGTTGTCTATGCAAGGATGTATATTCATTAAACTAGCGTGTTTGAAAGCAATTTCATCTTGCCGACGAAGTAATTTATTTAGAATGTATGTAAATGACAGTTTATACCTAGTCTCGTGACTTAAATTATCCATACGTATGCTCCAAACTCCCCACTAGTCAAAGGGAAAATTCTTATTATTCTCTAATACTATCAAGAATTTCGATAATACTTCTATCTCACTGCAAGTCACATTAAAGACACCCAGCAATATAACAAAATTTCTCAGTTTTTGAGATTTTTACACGAAATAAACGATAATCATCAAACCTTTTTTTACATTTATTATTTGTTGATTTCGGCATTACTTGTATTTAATGATTTTGTAAAGTAATTTCATAAGAGTCTATTAATAGATATCAAAAACTTTATGCATCCTCAAGATGTAGAAACGTTTTAAAAACACAATTACGAATAAGGACATTATGAAGCAATGATTACCTTCAACTTGTTGATTAGAATTCAACGCATGCTAACTTTGTCAACTAAAGAATTAAACTTGTAATGTAATAAAGGAAAATATTAACAATGAATTTCCAACCATGTCAGTGTTACTTACTACTCTGACTCTTTTGAATAAAACCAGATAAATCATCAAATGAAGAAATGTTGTGAAACGATCTTCTTTCTAATAAGAAATGAAAAAATTAGAATGCATTCCGTTAATTGTGATTTTTCGATTGCTTACTATCCACAGAAGATGATTTCTTTGGTCAGTATTCCAGTCAAATTACAATTTTTTTTAAAGTTATTATAATCAAACTTCGTAAAAATACATTTGCGTTTCATAATTTTGTTTGTAGAAATGTCTTCTGAAATACACAATATATAAATATTAAAACACTGAAGAAAATAAAAGTGAAAAGGGAAATGAAACTAATAAAAGATAATAGCAGCAAAGTGAAGTAAAATTCCGGTTAGGCATTAATAAAATAGGTTATCATTATGAAATATCCTGTAAGATTTTTTTTAATGTGAATCCTTCTAATGACTTTTCTTGAAATAAAAGTTTCTGTTGACAACCTATGCAATAAAAATTTATAAAATCAGATACCAAAAGAGAAAAAACAAAGCGTTTAAATGCATGCTTATATGCACCTCAAACAGCAAAATGAATTTAGAATATTGCGATTAATTTTTTTCCTATTAGTTTAATTTTATGACAAAGCGAGAAATTCAGGGAAGCTGAAACATTATTGCATCACAAAAACGAGTAAAAATCATCCATTAGGAATATGTTTCTACTGAATGCTCAAAGCAATTTCTTTGTATTTTTTCTCTCTTAAGTGCAGCTGTTGCCTCCGGATTCTGAATATGTAATCCAATAAATAACAAATACGTGTATGCTCCAATTACAGCACCAACGATTGGCGCTATTAATGGAATGATGAAAAAATACTGACCAACTCTGAAAAAGTTTTGCAATTCGACAATCCTTAACCTTGAATACCTATTTATCTAAACCATGTGAGTTATCAGACATTCATCTCATTTATCATGATATAAGTGGAGTTAATGAAAAAGATTCAATCACCAAAATTTAAATGTTCCAATATTCTTAAAATGACAATACTCCAGGTGTAATTGTAGGTTGATAAACTAACGTAAATAGCTGAAAGCCATAACCGGATAGCGAAGCCATAATCCGGGATCCCAGATCACTAGCAGGATTAACGGGAGAACCCATATTTAATCCGCAACACATTGAAATAGTCATTGCAATCAGACCAAATAAAGCGGGCATCAAATTTCGCGGTATTTTATTTGCGGGTTCACAGCAAAATGCGACAAAAATACCAATCAAACTAGTACCAGCAACCTATAAATTAAATTTTAGACAGGAAATAGATGAAGAAACTAGTCATTGCTGCAACGTTCAGAACTGATAGAAATGTTTCCAAAAATCTACCCAAACATTGCTTTGTATTTAACTTGGAGATTAATAGGATTACAAACTTGATCAATAAATGCGTTAGTATTGGAAAGGTAAATCTGTGGAAATGATGAAAAAATAATTCCAGTAGCATTAGGCCCACTTATAGCTCTGATCCCTCCATCAAAAGCATTTAGTGCATCTGAATGTAAATTGCTTTAAAAAATTTATTCAACCCAAATGAAACTATCCATTTATTACTTTTTCTCAATTACTTTTTAATTCTTTAATGGACATTATTTTTCAAAAAACATGACATTCCAGCAATTTTTATTTCTAAAACACGAAATGGATTGTAAGTTTGAGCTTCAAATCATATGAAATTAACTATTACAAGGAGCAACCGTAATAAACGATGTACATTATTCCTGCACCACATGCAGCACCTGATGTTTGGGCTACAAAATACAAACAACTGTGAATGAAAGATATTTTCCCAAGAATATACAAAACTGCTGTCACCGCAGGATTTACATGACCACCTGCAATAGTTGCTATATGACTTAGTCCCATAATTTGGAGATTCAGTTAAGATAATTAACAAAAAATGATAGAGTCACTTTGTTATATTACATAGCAGTTAGAAAATAAACCACTGTTCAAATAGGTCTTCAACTTTCATTCTCATCTAAAAAACAGGTCTGGAAATTTTCCAATGTTTACATAAAGATTGTACAAGGAATTTGATCTTATTTAAATGACCAATTAAATATTTGTACTGCAAAATTCATATTCAAAAGTAAGTTAAATAATTACAAATATGGAATTAATCTCAAAAATCTTTGAAGTTTTACTTGCGATTTTCCCGAAAATGCGGCATTTTTACCGAGATTTCTTAAATAGCAGAAGTGTTTGGGGAGCACAAATAATATGTTACTCATCAATCAGTATTATAGAACTGATTGAAAATTAGCAAGCTCATGGTTAGAATTGACAGTTGTAATGAGCGAGGAATTTCTGAATGCTTATAACTCTGATCACATAAAAACTCAATATTTTTTACATGAATATAACAGAGTCATACATACAAACTGGACAACTTTGATATAAACAAGAATCAATAAATGAAAACTGAAAAAAATTTAAATGTATTTACCTGAACTTTCCCACGCCACGTAAACTGATAAAGCAATCGCCATCCCCCAACCTATATTCATTTGAATAACAGTATTTGCTGTTCCACGACTGAGTACAAACTGAGCCATCACACCAGTACCGATGAACAAAAACAATGCAATTTATTAATATTTAATAAATTTTCCTTCCACCAAATGTAGAAATATGAAACAATGCACTTAAAAAATCGAAACTGGAGTTCAAAATTACGTCAGAATGAAATGAAATAACTTTCTGCCATGAAAAATACAGTTAGTGCAGAAGCACTGCTTAACAACAAAAACAAAAACATAACTGCTAAAAGAACAAGTACTATGGACTTAGATTTATTCAAATCTAAATCAATTAGAACAGTTATATCACCAAAAATGAATCTATATTAATTTAATAAAATTTCGAAAAATTCAAGTGAAAGATTGATAACAAATCAGACGCGCACTTAATTTTCAGCAATCCAAGTAAATAGTAATAATTTATTTAAAATTAACCAAGATAAAAAGTACAAACTCGTAGCAGAGCAGTGCCGTAAAATTCCGCTAACAAATTACGCGCCAATGCATTTTCAATACGTATATGCCTTTTCAAAGGTTCAAAATAATGCATTCTCAACTGAAAAAATAAATACTAAGAATAATTTAAAATATGCTAATTTGAAATGAAAAATCTGACGTATAAATGCGAATACTGAGAATAAGTCATAATTATAATTCGCATAGAAATTTAGTAATTTCCCATAAGAAAGTAGTTGCACTCGAAGAAATGAAAACATTGTTGCAATTAAATTACATTTACAAGTCCTACCTAAGATTGAGTATTAATTCTGAAAACTGCTAAAATGGCACCGTGCTCCCAAAAGAAAGTATAATGAGGATCGAATAATAATTAGAAAAATTTGAAACTTATCTCACTGTCGCATTCACAGTCACAAATTTTGACTTTCAAGAATATGAAAAAATGAACAGTAAAAACAAAGGCATATCAAAAGAATTTGAAGCATCTCGTTGCGAGATAAAATGATAATTTTGCGAGAAGCGTTTTACGCTCTCGATAAAAATAGCAGTGTCATACGCATCATCTGCAATAAGATCACTTCGATTCCTAGAGCTTTCACAGAGCAACCCTCGCCTATCTCGTTTGTGTTGAAAACTGTTTTTGACCAATATTACTAATCGAAATTACGATTTTATCATCATCTCCTAATACTTGCCATTTCAGCATCATTATATTGTGAGACAAATTGCACTGCTATTTCTGTCTCTCAGAGACTCGTTTGTTTGCGTGATGAGAATGAGAGAATTGAAACGAAAGAGAACTGTTCTCAGTTATACTATGGGGCTGAAATGCAATCAATCAACAGCAATTTCAATTTCTTCTCTCTACCGAACTCTTCGAAGTGCTTACAAACATTGCCGATGTTTGCATCTTTATAAGCATTTTCCATCCAAGAGTAATCAGAACCCTTTCTGAGAGAAAAAAAGAAAAAACCATTAGTGGGAGTTGAGCAACTTTAATGAGATTAACTTTTTCACATTGTTTGAACGCTGCGTTCGTATTTTTCATTCGTTTCATTTTCTATGATAGTAATGCAGCTATTTTATCTTAAACTTCCACCAAAATTTGTGTATTAATAAGTATTCAGCAGTGAAAGTTACCTTTGAACTGAAAATTGAAGACGAATACAGATAATTTAATGCACAATGTAAATTTCCAAAAGCATTCGCCTAGTTATATATGAAGAAAATATTTAGAGCCAAACTAAATAGAGTGAATAGTATAACATAACAAATAATGGGAAAATGGAACAAACATCTATCAGACTGATTTGTAATAACCATTTTCTCCATCACAGCTAGATCAGATGAAAAAACTGAGGTCAAATTTTACCGCTACTGTTAATTGGGTTATTAGCAATTATCAAACTCAGTTGAAACTGGTCACCTGCGGCATTTAATAATCATTAAATCTATCATGGATGACTATTGATAATATAATCGGTTAATTTTCAGAAATTTCCGTCAGTCTTTAATATCATTAAGGATATTGTTTGTCATTTTAAAATATTTATTTAGATAAAAGCAAAGAAGTAATACATTCGAACAAGTACAAACGAAGCAATTGCATCGTTCAACCATCTCACTTTTAATAATTTAGATAGCGTGCATTGTCTTGCCTCATGAAAATTTGTCTCGAACTACCATTTCCAAGCAACGCTCATTATTTACAGGAAATGCATGAAAACATTTTGTGTAGTTATGACTGCTAACATGTTAAATCCAAGCTTAGCTACTCGCTAATCAACTCTATAGTAAGAAATTAGCCAAGATTCAATTACAACACTACTGAAATGAAAGTAATTAATTACCATTGTTACTGTGACGGTTACATGTCATTTTAACACTAAACAGCAATTCTTCCTTGTTAATTAAAAACATTGAAATAGTTAGGCAAGATTACCTAGTTCATTCTATAGAATCAGATTTTGTACAAATTTCATTTTTGTCTACCAAAATTGAACCGAAAAGTACTTGTGAATTGTAATGCAAAGCAAAGTTCGAGCCAAACCAACCACAATTAATTGCAGTAAGGTGTGGTATGACAGTGCATATGTAGAGATGGCTCAACATTCCAAATAATATTAACCTTTGATTGTTTGGCACAAGTCTATTCAAAATCTTCCAAGCCAACCACTAGCAAAAGTGATTTGAATAAGAATTAACTCCGGTCTATTCTTGACATACTAATGACGGAAAACTCACCTTGTTCATTTTTTTTAGTTATGATGAACTGAAAGGCAATTCGAAATTTTTGCAAGGTTCCGAAATATTATCAAATGGAAGCAAATGACTGGTTCTTTTAATTATCATGAAGTCCAGCTATATCATTCATCATTCAAGCACTCTAAGCTTGAAAATTTTTGTTCCAAAAGTTTTTAATGTTATCTACAGTAAACTGTCGCAAACATAATTCATATATCTGCGAGACATATATTTTTTTCAGCTACCCAAAGATTAGCATTGCATATATTTTCATTATCGAACTTCGAGCAATATAACAAAAAATCTTGAGCAATTAATTATTATACAAAGATTAAAAAATAAATCAGTATAGCATCTAATTTAATACTGAAAATGAGACGGAGAAAAAGGTACTTCATAATTACACTTTTAAACTGCATTCAGAAATTGACAAATTCATTGATAAACATCAGCTGTCTATATTTAGTTAATTAATATTTGATTAAGTACAAAAGAAGCAGACTATTGTTTTTTTGTAAACGAGCAAAAATTATCATTTGTTTAAATCGACCAGAATACTTAATGATTCACAATTTATCAACAAAGTAAGACGTCTATTTTGAAAATTGAGTTGTTACAAACTTGTGTACTTTACACACAAAAAAATTTGTTTTTTCATGCTGTAGTTTGCAAAAATGGGCTGAATAAATGCTGCTGACTGAATTTTCTTTGTTTATTAGCAATTCCATAATTTCAAGCAAGATCTCTGCAAATACTGATTAAAAAACTGGATGGCAGAAAAATTATGGATGATTGCCAATGATCTGCCCTAGAATTAATCAATCAAATTCCATTGTTTTTACTCGTAGAACTCTTCTCTAGAATTCCAAATATTGGTGCTAATGAAAGGAGGATCAAAAATAAATGTAAACTTTGAAAACTGTGAATACAAGTGAAAAAAGATCATCTTACTTACGTGATTTTCAAAGGTACTGAGTCGCCGTCAGTTCTGTCTTCTTTTATATAGTTTTGAGGTTGATCAGGAATTTGAAAACCAACAAAAATATAATAAGACCAAGCTGCTGCTACTGTACCGAAGAAGGGTGCAACTATCGGAATCCAAAAATAGTAATTGTGATAGCTGCAATGGTACTCGCTCACTTATCACTAACAGATAAATTCTGTGTAAAATAGAAAAAATGAATTGACTTTTCAAGTTATATTTTCGAGTCTTGTGTTGGTATTGGGTAGTCATAAAGGAGCAAAAAATTTCTGAATGGCATTGAAAAATATTAAATTGCTTGATCTGACATAATGAATTTTCAAATGACCAGACTGAGCATTTTTCGGAGTTGATAACAAATATGTAAAGTGAATTCTACAGAATACACAAAATTGCGACCTGAAAACTTCCCAGCCATAACCAATGATGAATGCAAAAACACGTGGTGCAAAATCTCGAGCAGGATTAATTGGATAACCAACGTTCATCCCAAATGCCATACCAATCATTGCTATAAGTAAACCAACAAGAAGAGCATGAATTCCTGGTGGAATCTCCATACGTTTGTCAGTGATCACACATACGAAAAGTGCCAAAAATCCAGTCCCAACAAACTGAGAAAATTATTAGCAAATGATTTGATATCTTCTTTAAGACATATTGAATTCATGAAAACCTTTCATGTATATATCTTCTTTAATCCGCAATAATTACGACTAGAAAAAATTAAAAATAGAAGATTGTATATAATCAAACACGTAATACATGCTTTTAATTCCAACAGAAGATATATGCATGAAAGAATGAGATACACGTGAAATAAAAAATTTATCTTGATTTGTACAAGATAAAATTTTTCATAGAAATATACTTTTCATTCTGATTAATTGAACAAAATATTGCAGAACATTTACAAGAAACCCTCAAAAAAATAAGTTCGGAATGATCAAGCGAAACACTTCAACAATTAAAATTCTATAAAACGAATATTACCTGATCCCAAAAAGCAATGGTGTTAGAGACATGAAGTGCTGGCATCGAGGTGAACAATGTCGCTGTACCATTGGGTCCTGATGCGATTTGAAGACCACCCAAGACGTGATGAGTTTGATCTGCAAAGAACTGTTGTAATGTTTATGTTTGAATTACAAGCCTAACTATGAATACAGACCATGTAATACAAATAGACTAGTGAATAAATAAATGTGATGACAAGCTAATAAACATCAAAACAATGCTGACTTTTAACTTATTGGGACAAAGATATCAATATCCGTAGAACTGAAAAAATGTCGACAGAAATCATAATAAAATGACGGAGTGCATAAATGTTTCACGCAGTCTGATATACATAAATGGCAAGTAATGTATAACAGAAAATGGCATTCAGATGAAAATTCCGAAAATTTCTACAAAAACAATGCCGGAACCTTACCAAGATAAACAGTGTATGCGAGTGCTGTACCGATGAAAGCTCCAAGAGTTTGTGCAACGCTGTAGTAGAAGACATGTGATAGTGGCAATTTACCAAGAGAATAAAACATGAGAGAAATTGCCGGATTCAGATGTCCACCTTAATCAAAATGTTCCTCAGAGCATAGAAATACATCTCTTGTCATGATCTTTCTCAAAATGTCTCTGGGAGGGAAACAAAAAAATGATCTTTCAACTTCATGTATATAAATAGAAATCAAAGAATTATATCCCTCAACAAAAGAGATGTTTTTTCAATTTATAATGGTAAAATTCATCGTTCTTTCGTTATTTCATCATATACACTTTAGATTATACAGATCAGGAATAATTAATAATTTCTTGCTAGTGTGGAAACAAACTAAAGATTGCACTGTGCCCTATCTGCTTTTTTCTCTCTAATCTGTAATGCAGTCTGCTTTAATCTTAATGCAATCTGTTATTCCAGTAAATCGTACCAGAGGTTTTGGAACAGGTGTAGACGCAAAACATAATCGCTAAACCCCATCCAATATTGATTTGCATCCAAGTATTCAGTTGTTTGTATGACAGGTCAAACTGATGAACTATGCCAATACCAATGAACTGAATTTAAACTTTCAATTCTGGCACAAATTGACTTATTTTTATTCACTATAATTTTTCGAAATTAAAATTTTTGCACTACAAACTCACGTAAACATCTTTTAAGCATAATTTATGAAAATATTTTAAATATTTGTATGAATGAAATGATTTCAGTTGATAGCAATTTCCAGATCCCTGCGTCATACAGTCACGGATATAATTGCAACTTTGTGATGTCAAAGCAACTGCTGATATAGAAGACAAAAAGAGCAAATGAGTGCTTTTATTTTTGCATTTCTTATACTTATCTTTAGACGATTTTGAGATTCCAAAGATAATCGTCGACTTTAAAGCCCTGTGAAAATTAATTCTGAATGTTTTCTAAAATTAAAATCGCTCTGTTCTGTCTGCCATGTTTGTGTGCAGCCATGTTTTTTTGGAATTAGAACTATAACATGTTACAAAACAAACAAACAAACTTTGTTTTTGAAACGAGAAGCATGCGAAGCTTTCTAATTGCCTAAGTTTCTCACTTTCGTCTCTCATCACGATTTGTTATCACAAAGCTCAACAGAATTTCAACAACTGTTTGCTATGTCAGGGAAGAAAACAGGCTATCGCAGACAGTTTTTTTGAGAAGGTTTGAAGAAAAACAAGATTTCTTTGAGATTTAAAACAACATTCCTTTCCATAAGCAATAGATCCGTTAGATTTCTAAATTTAAGGATAAAAAATAATAAGAGAAAAGATGAAAGTTACCAGTAGTAGTAAGGTAGAGTAAAATTCAGACATGACATTTGCAACAGTGCGATTGTCAATATGAAATATTCTGCGGGCTTTTTCCAAAGGTGAATCCATCACGTCAGATATTTTTTTCTGAAAAACAAAAATCTTTCTTGATGAATCTACTTGGAATGTACATTTCGATACTATCATAAGAAAGCTTTGTTTTGAAAAAAGAAAATAGAAGCTAGCGAACATATATATTTGAGCTATCTCAAACATTTAGTGAAGCCTTATTGTGACCTCTGGTATCGTTAATATCATCATGGAACTGCACATTTTCCACTTCTGAATCCCATTGCTGGCATCTCTTTTTTAACTTTTTAATTAAGTTGGATTTCTTCATTTATTTATTAGTAAATGCTGCGCTTAGTGCTACTTAAAGATGCATATAGTATACCCTTTTCTATTTTGCTAATACGTCTTAAAAAAAACTCAAAAATTGCAAACAGTTTACTTTTAATTAATCGACTAATCATCAACAGAAAAATACAGGAATCAAAACTCAAGGAATAATGGATGCTTACTCAAAAATGTTTTATTTGCATTTTTGAACAATGCATTTATGGTGTAATAATGAATGCAAATAAAAAATGAAATAACGAGCTTGCAATCACTGGTGCAAACATCTGCTTGCTGTTTACCAGTGCAAAGAGGACAGTTATCTAACTAGCAAGTAAATGTATTATTTGTAATTGCTATTAATGTTAGTTATGCTATGCTTCCACAAGTTGTAAACAAAGTTCCAGTTTAGAAAACACAAATCAGTAACACGTACAGTTATGGCTGAAACTACCAACTCACATCAAAAGTCTGTGAATTCAAAAACTTTACTTTTTCATATTCTTTACATGATCTAACTGTCCAGACTTTTTGCATATATCACTTCGTATCAGATATAATGTGTGCAATGCAATGCTCTTATTTCGTTGTACAGAAATTTTGAAAATGAAAGCATTTGGGTTAGTGGTTAATGTTTGCAATCAAAGTTTACACGATCAACATGAAAAAGATAAGGAAAGTACTGAAGTTTGCCTGCAGCAGTAGAGTATTCACCGGTTTTAACAAAATTAACTTAAAAGACATTAATTTGTATTCCAATCACAAAAAGAAATGAAAAGCATTACTTCTGTAACTATTTATATTCCCCACAGAACAGATCAAAATTGAATTTGGCTAGGTTAATTACAGTTTTTATGCGATTTAAGAATCATGTTTTTAGTTTCTTAATATTGATTTACAAACAAATTTGAATGCACCTTGCTTATCACATATACTGTATTCCGAATCACTAAGAATGGTTTGTATAGAAATTGAAAAATTGAACTTCAAGTCATTCTCACTCAAAAAAAGTAAAAAGTAAGAATGTAAATGTTATGAAATATGAAAATTTCCACAGGTAAGTGTGGTTTGGAAAAAACTGTCAATATGAATATAAACATACTAAACTTTGAAATTTTTATCAATGCAGTCATTGCTCACATTTGATAGGAACAAAGAGTGATAAAATCTTAGTTATCTGGCTCCAATAAGTGTTACTGGCAATGTCAATGAAATAGCAAGTGGAGAATGATAAAAAATTGATAAGAATGGAGAACTTCTTGCGAACTGATTAAATGAGGTAAGTGCAATATAGCAAATGCTCCAAATAATGCTCGTAGAACATCAAACATAACCTTCAACAGGTGGATGGTGGCTTGTTGAGAAGTTGAACAGAAAAAAACGAAAACAAAAAATGGTAAGTACAAACACTTTGCTGAAGAAGAGATGCGAAAATTGTGCTCAAAAATTGTCTAAAAGCAATCTTCAGACACTATTTTCAAATCTGTCATTTGTCTGTTCTGACCCTTACTCACTGTGCTTTACATACGTCATTTTTTGCTTTTCATAACAAAAAGTTGTTATTACAATGCATTACGAAATTAATAAATGAAATTAGGCAAGAAATTACCAGTCATTGTGAATTTGTTTCGCCGCTTAATTTCCACACCAAAAATTTTCCATTTGATGGAAATCTTTGGCATACAAGGAAAATGTAAGTTGCTGCTTGCTATGTTTTGCAAATGCCATTCACACCGATCTATTCTTGTTGTGAAGACACTGATCTATTCTTGTTGTGAAGACACAATCTTACTAGACTCTAGCTTGACTCCATCTAGTGATAAAGAACAAACTTTGCGTCTAAGTGAATGAGTATTGAAATGGTTTGTGTTCTCTCTCTTTTGTACTTCCCACAAAACTATAATACGATCAAATAAAATTGCTTCTACATTTTTTTTCGTAAAGTGATTGTAGAGGGCACAATTTGATCAGTAAATTGCTGTTTAGAGCATGAAGATCAAGTATCAAGATTGTGCATCTGTTTGGCGAAATATGAGAACAAGCTATTTAAGTATTTACACTTGGAATCTGAAGATAGTCTAGCTTCACATCTACATACTCTTCGTTGACAAGTTTTCATATATCGCACATTTTTTCTGATTTTAAATGTGAACAAAACATATAACAAAATTACTATTTAAAGTATCAACTTTGAAGAAAGTTCCAGTTACGGAGATTCAGGTGGGAAAGTGAAGTAGAGGTAAGAAAATAAAACAGGAAGTTTTTTGGCCGGAAGTTTTTAATTAAGCAAGCGATTTAATTGATGAAATATGACAATGGTATCCACAAAAAAACTAACGAAAGGCAATTTCAGACATCACATCATTCTGATTAATGATCTTTGTTTAGTGCCTTACTGCAGCTGTCACACAATCGATTGTAATAGATCATCTCAAAAAATTCTTCAAGAGTAGCATTATTTCTAGAAAACAATCACTTATAAATCAGTTTCATTCCATAATAGTGAAGCGAAACTGATATTTTAAATTCAGGAACTGTAAAACGAAACGAGAAGAATAGCAGTATTGAAAATAGTGTATAAAAGATAGAATGATTTGCTTCTCTTGAAGTCACGTTCATTACTATTGCTGATCGATCAATAATTGGCTTTCTGTTATTTTCAATTCTGTGTTGCAAGGAATATAGGTTATTTTAAAAAGAATTCGAAATTTAAAACTTGCATATTGACAATCAGAGAAAGTCATTATTTACTAACATAATTTTAGTATTCTACTGTATTGGTAATAATTTTAAGCAATTCACTTCAAATAATCAGCAATACCTTGATTGATATTTGATATAAAAAATCAGTTTTATTTTAACAACTTACTTTTTCAAATATATCAAAATTTGATTTTAAGCAAGTATTTTTTTTTCTGAAAATGGAAGTCGTGTTTTCGAAATCAAATATAAAGCATAAATTAATTTAGCAAAACTAGAATAAAATATGCAAGGAAACATTACTAAATTGTCTTCTCAACATAAAATGATACTGGTCGATTACAGTAAATAATCTCCTCACTTGCAAAAGTTTGAAAAAAAAATTAAAATTTATGGATGAAATAGAGCTTCTTTAGTAGATAATATGCATGGTTTACAGATAAAATTTTAGATGTGGAAAGTGAAAGAATAGGAACAAATGTCCAACTGTATAAAAAATTGGGCAGCAAATGCTGGAATCTGTCTCATAGAAAATCGTTTAATGAACTTGAAAATAACAGAATTATAGTTTGAATGAAAATTTTTCGAAAGCTCCAATTTTCATATCACTGACTTACTATGAATGTATTTTTAGGTGGTACTGTTTTGTGTTTAAATAAAAACATAATCCACTACTTCACTTTAAACAGAAATGTTCTGGAATTTAATGTAGAGAAGTTTTTGTTATACCATTTTCATTTAAGAAGTAATTAATTTTTTTCTTTCAGGTTCAAAAAATAAAAATTACTGCTTAACCTATTAAACAAAAAAGTATTGAATAATAAAGTGTATATGCGTTGAAAATAGCGTTCATGCATTATTGTTTGCATTTCATAATTTGTGTAAACTCCTTGTTGCAAGACACAAAAACTGTGTTATTTTCAATAGCAATTCATCGGAATTTAAAAAATCAACTGCAATTTATAAACATTATTTAGTACCACGATAAATCTATCACCTAAAAATTTGTTATGTGATGCAATTAACAAAATCTTTCTCAATGATTGAATTTTCAAAATATAAACAATCGTGCAGATTCACAGAGGTAATCTTTGTTTCAATTTATTTGCTACTTGCAAGTGATCACTTTGAAATTCGAAATCATTTTGTGGTCACTTCTTTACAAAGAATGATTATAATAATATATTGCAAAAACCAAATCATCCGCTACAATGTCTGTAAAACAAACAAAATATATTGAACAAAGTAATGCAAGACGTCTTGCTTCACAGAACAACTTAAAATCTAGCAACAAATGTTACAGTAAACAGAAAAGGTCTATATTTAAGATATGATTGCATTCAGTTTAATTTTCCCCTCTCTACATAGCCTGTCGACGACCAATCAATTATTGAAAATTGCTGCTTCCTGAAATAAAAGAAATTAGAAACAGTCATAAAAAATGAAAACTACTGCTTGAAAACGATTAAATAATTGCTTTCGTGAAGTGAATCATCAAACATTCTTCATAAATGATCCAGCTAAAAACATATTTATTGTTATTCGAAAAAGTTGCTGGGATTCTAAAATAAAAATTCACTGATATTTGTTATCTAACTTCTATCATGAGCTACTGCTTCATTGAAGCGATAAATGTCTCAAACAGCAAAACAAGGATATTTCAAATATCAGAGTAATGGAACTCTCTCAAATTCCAAACTTAACTTATCTCAAACTTTACTTTTCAAATTTTTGTATTACTCATTGCAATACATTTCAGCCACAGAAAAAAAATCATGAACATTTCAGCAACCCTAACGTTAATAAAACACATGCGAAGATGAAAAAAATATTAAACTGATTACAAATTTTCTAAAGAATTATGTGTCTCAAATTAAATAGTGGTCTGCTACTGCTTAGAAATGTAATCTATTTGCATAGTTTTTGCAGAAAAATCATAAAAATGAAAAAAATCAACATTTAAAACACTATAACTATGTAAATGATAAGTTTGAAAATTTGGATAAAATTTAGTTTGATACAATCCAAATATAAGTCAGTTCTAAAGCACATATTAAAGTTTTAGAATAAAATACTATCGCTGTGCATTCTAAATTAAAAATTTTTGCAGCAAAATTCGGAAGTTGTTTATTTTATCTTTTTCAACCTTGATAATTATTTGTAGTATTTCTATTGGAGATTAAAGAACAAATTTTTTCAAGTTATTAGAAGTAAAGCATTTATTTGAAAATATTATATTTTTACTACATTTTTGTTCTCTTCATTCTTCATCTCTCTTTATATGTTTTCACGAATTTCTGACGAAATAATTCAACATTCCAGAAAAAAGTTTAAATCTTAACATATTTGCTAAAAAAAGTTGAAGAAATAATTGCATCGTTTAAAAAGTGATTCAATTCAGCGCCATTTAATAATTTAAGAGCCCTGAATTTAGCGATGTCAAATGACAAAGTATTCGATGGAATTCTCAAGTAGAGTTAATTTTTGCATGACCAAGCAGAAAGGATTTTGATATTGAAGACGTTCTTTTGTAAATGCTCGTTCTGACTGACGGAAACGTTCGTTTTCTGAAAAAAATTTGGAAATGTTGAAAATCTTGTGGTTTCGAAAAACTCAATTAAGGTGACATAGTCAACAAATTGACGTAGCATGTTTATAAGCAAAGAGATAAATAAATAAAAATATATGGATAAATTACCTTAGTTTGAGTAATCATAGAGATAGACTTTACGTGATCTTGGACGCCACACATTATTTCTTCGCTATTTCTGATTTCTATTCACATACTTGTTTTACTTTTATCAGTTGTGGAGACGTTATGATGCTACCATGGAAGTTACAGGCGATTCCAATAAGCGAAAAAAACTCATGCACGATAAATGGTAAGCTTATGCAACCCATTGTGTAGTACTTCTGAAGGAACGAAAATGAAACAAGGGAAAAAGATAAAGAATGGTACCACAGAGAAAGAAAAGACTACTGCTGAAAAAATTGGGGACTCCAAATAGAATTTTATGTTGATCTGCAATCAGAATTTGAAAAGCCTGACAAGGAAATGGAGGACGACCGGAGAAAAACGGCATATGGAATCATAATAGAAAAACAATAGGAAAACGGATGATGTTGTGAAAAGCTCTGTGTAGGATATGGGAGAACGATCTGCTAGTGTACCGGAACGAAATGCTGGTCAGCTGGCCAGACGAAGAGAGATAGTCACAAGTATTAATTTTGAAAATAAAATTGCATTCCTTTATTTAATATTTTGCACTATATACATCATCATTTCACTGTTCACTAAGTTATTTTTTCAATTAGCTACTTTATCGTCATATTCTTGTTTCCTCATCTTCTTCACTGCTTCTCTCCTTAGCACACTCTCATTATGCAAAATTCAAATTATTTCAAGCATTTCTCAACAAATTTAAGACTTTTCCTCTTCTGCTATGTGAAAGACATTGTCTGAAAAGAATATGACGATACACCCATAGCAATCACATTTATCAATTTAATGACGGATTTTTCAGTACATGATGAAAAACTCAATACGAATAAGTCATAATGAATTAGTAAATTGCATGAAATTTAGATTTTTAATTATGTTAAAATTTTCAATTATGCTCATTAGAAGTACAGTCAGTCATTTCAAAGTGCTATTTAACACATAAATTTGATTTGAAACAGACGAGATAAAGACAAGATTATAATATTGAATACGATGTAAAATTACCTCTAATAAATATAATTAACTCTCATTTTTTATTTCCAAATTTAAACATCGCAAATAGCAAAAAGTTTCAGTCCCAAAACATGATCTAATGTTTTGTTTCAACTCGCTTTTGTCCCCTTTATACAGGCTAACCATAATTTTTCCATTTCTAATTTCCAAACTTTCAATTTTTTCACAGACTTACTTTTTTCACGGATTTTTATAACTAAACCGATTGGTGCTGGTGAGAATAAAATTTTTTCGTTCGAATCATTTTTCATTTATTTAAAAAACCTTAAAACTAACTTGATTACATTAGTAAATTATGATAACAAAACACTTAAAATCTCATTCGACAGTCGATATGGACTCCACGAGGACGAAGCGGAACGATGAGTACAACAAATCTGAGCGCGAGACAAATACTGCCAGTGTGCTGCCGAAATGCGATTCAGCGCCAGAACCAATGAAGAGCGAGAATTAAAACTAACTCCACATTATATTTACTTCACATATAATGTATATATATAATCAATCAATATCAAACTGAGGTTATTCTTCTTTTTTTCATTATTGATTCTGGCGCTGGATCGTATTCTGAAATTCTCGCTGCACGAGCCCCACGCTCAGTTCTGCTCTGCTGATCTCCGCTGCTTCGTCCTCGTGGAATCCACATCGACTGTCAAAGGAGATGCTCTCGAGCGTCTTCTTGAGAACTATCGACTGAACGTATGCCTCGACGTGGTCAGATATACTAATCTCCTCCGCGTAGCATTTGTGGAAATTCGTTACAATCTCATTTCAGGTCATGGCATACGGAATTATTCTGGTCCTGCATTTCATCTCTGACCCAACCTTATTAGCAAGTAGGTCATGATTTCTCTTTTTCTCGGTTTCGACTTCTGTTAACCTGTCCTTACTAGTGATGCCAACCTCAATCAGGATTACATTACGTCGCTTCTTATCGTATATCATGATATTCGGTCGATCCGCTTCAATTCTAATTGTAGTTCTCACTCGCGTATCGACTCTGATCTTAACGTTTTCATTAGCGACGACATCCTGAAAAGAAATGGCTTCGTATGCGTGAGGATGGCTTTAGGCCATTTTTCTTGCAGAGTCTCAAATGGATGCATCGTAGGACCTCATTGTGTCTTCTAGTATTTCACTATATGTAACATTTTATATGTAACGTGATGTAACATTTTTCGCACTACATTGCTAGATGGTCCACCGTCTTCACACGTTCCCCACAATATTGGCACATACCTTTCTTACCTCCAAATATATTTCTATCTTGGAGATAACAGTATCGTACCTCATCTTGCGGGGTAATGTTTCCGTATCGTGGCCATTTTGATCAATCAACTATGAACGAGATTTTATTAATCCGCATGTTTTATAGCTTTGCATGATGAGTTTTCTTTTCTATTTCGCTGTACAAGAACGCCTTCTGAACTGCTAATACGTTTTCAACGGCAGGATTTTCTGCGAGGTTGTACTTAGTCTTTAGATACGGTACAATTAATTGCCAAGTATGTGTTATGAGCTTTCTTCTGCTTAAGAATCGCTGCCCATCTGGTACAAATGAGTGCGTTATCTACAAGAACATTATATAATTGCAGAAACCTAAGCTCACTCTTCTGCTCAACATTATGAAGTCCACGTCCAAGCTCGTCCCTTGGCAGGTGCAGTCTTTCCAAACATTCAGGTTGCTTGTGAATTCCGTATTTGATTAGTAACTGTCTGATATCCTGGTCTATAGCCTTGAAGTCTTCCGGCTCCCGCTTGAGGCACCTCGACGTAATAATTCATTAGGCTATGGCGTGCTCATTCACAGCCTTGATAAAGTTCATGCCATTTAGTGCAGTTTTGGCTAACCGCTTAATTCTCATTAAAATCTCTGCACGGACTTTATCGTAGCTTTCACGAGTAGGTACACTAGTCATGTTTTCCACTATTCCAAAATATTTGTACCCTTGAGTTCCTTCCAATAACGGCGCTTTATAAGCGCATACCTCGGTGTTATCGGTCGCGAAGATCTTAGATCATCCACGAATAATAGATGATTCATAATGTGAGTGCTTTGATCAGTTAGAACCGCAACCTTTAGGTATCTTATATTAAGCCGACGGCTCAACGGGTCCATGCAAGACGAACAGCAGCGGAGAAAGACTATCACCTTGGAGAATTCTTCGTTCTATTTTCTTCTCCACTATAGTTTTTCCATTACTTTTCAATGCAACCAAATCAGATAGGTAGTCTTTATAGAACCACGGATCCTGTTTTCCCATCCAGACAAATCCTTCTTGCTATTTTGTACAGGTCTGGATGCAAGGAGGTGCACTTCTCAGTAAAGAAGTTATAAACTTCATCAAGCCCTACCGCTTTCCAATCGGGCAAATAGGAGAGAGACTATCTTCCAAATTCGGCTTCAGGAAAAGTATGATGCACTTCATCAGTAATGCATGATTATAACTTCTTTATATATAT
>UYYF01004716.1:0-21276 GCA_900618365.1 Thelazia callipaeda
TCAAAGCATGTCGAACCCTTGCAAAAGTAATTTATCGATTGCTAAGAAAATTATTCCTTCTATTCAACGATTAGTTCAACTCAAACACTGATTTCCAAAGATATGGCTTTTATTTGTACAGATTATTTAATCCATACCTGTGAATAATAGGGGGAAGAATCTTATAAAATGTTTACTGATCAAAATAATCCTTACATAATTTTTTAACAATTCAAAAGCTTCCTATCATCTTAAATATTTTTTTGTTCAATATTATTATGTAGTTTTGGAAATAATATTTGACAAATTGATTTAGTAAAATTTGATGACATTCATTAAATATGCATAAAATTATGGCATCGTTTTGTTTTTACTCAACTTGAATTAAAACAGTTCTGTAAGAACACAAAAAGTTTCGAAACTAGTATTTCAATTTGATTGTTATGCCAATAATTTCAAGTAATCAAGAGGAAGATGGAAAATCAATTCATGAAATTCTTATTCTGCCAACTGTTTTTTGAATCATCATCAGGTCGCATTTGCAAATTTCATTAAAAGTGCCATCAATTATTCAATACGACCGGAGATTAACGGATGTAACCACTCATAGTTTTTCCTCGGCCATTACTTTGGTGAACTTACCGTTTTTATGTGTGGTCTACTCAGAGATATAACAGTTTGCCTAAATTTTTTCAATTGATCAAGCAATATCTGTACTAATTTCAGAATACAGTTTCACAATTTTCGTTGTGTCACAGAAGCACTGAACAATAGTTCGTCCCTCCAAAACACAGTTCGACAAATTTTACACAATTCCTATTTAAAGTTTAGTATATCTTGACTGATTGAAAGTAGATATTTAGCTCTTTCACTTGTGAACTTTGTAACAGCATAAACGAAGGAGTCGAAAAGTAATCTAAAATGACGTTTTGTCACCACGCATTGAAATACGTGGTACCACTTGTACTATTACTCGACTACTTCTAAATCATCCTTCCTAAGAAATGTCCAACTGTCAACTTATCGAAGTTATGAGTTTTATTTTTCTCTAATTACCAAATCTTTTTCTCGAATCGCTAAATTGAATCTAGCAATGCATATTCCACTCACTTTATTCTTCTATCATAAGAAATAATTATTTAATCAAAACATTATATTGTGTAAAATATTTCATGCTAGCAAGACAGAATATATATAAGGATTTTATATCAAATATACAACATACAGACACGCACACAGACAGACCCATAAAAAAAATCAGTTAGGTAGAAATCTTTCAATAAAATTTTCATTCACAACACATGTGTCTTGATGCATATTTAACGAATGCATATGTACTTGAAGATGAATAAAGCTAAATAACCTAGTTGCTCATGAACGGTACACGGATGTAATAATACTCACTGTACTACAAAAAAAGGATAATCATATAATGGACAACTTCGCTACTTTTACAGAACATTAATTTCAGGCACAAAACTAAGATATAATGGCCGACGTAAATGTTACGGTAGAAAGCAATTATTTCTCCTTGCCTCTGCGTAAGCTATCAATTACAACTTTTCGAAGTAAAATATAGCTTGAAAAATTTCGTTCACGAGAAAAAGATAAACAATTGCTTGCTCGTATCCCTTCATCAAACACTTCTACACATTTAACTAATGTGATAGCGATAGTGGATGGCAATGAAAGTATAGCTGAATGCATATTTTCAAGAACAAAAATATAGCCACACTATATCACTAATTCATACTTTTTTAAAACGAACATTACGTGATGGAATCAGTACAATGCATGGAATATTCCGAGAAACAAATGGAAGTTATCGGTTATACTAACAGTAACAACAAAGATAAGACAGTTCGCATTGAAATTACCAATTACTGAGAGAAATAAACCACTGCCAAAACTGGCATTATCAGTGGACCGCACTATCTGTTCATTGTCAAACAACACAACGCGTACTTGTATGAAACTTTTACTGCAAACGAAATTACATACTTGCAAAAAGTGGCAGTGATTATAAACAGACGATAACGACTGACAACCGTAGTTTGTGTAAGCTCGATTTCCTGAAAACTTCAGCAATAGTCAGGAATATCGAATGTAAGTAACAAAGATGACAATAATCAGAGATTTGTTGCAACTATTTTTCAAATGATTAACTCGCTAAATTACAGAATAATTATCGGAGGTAATTAAAAAAACAATGTTCCGATAAAAAATAATGCATAGCGCGTAAATGACCTTTATGTACAAATACAATCTGAATGCATTGGAAAAACTGAAAAATAAAATTCTGGCAGTTTATTGTTGAATAAAAATCACCTTAGCGAAAGACATATTAGGAAATGAAAGCAATTTTAAAGTTTCTTACCGTTACTGAAATGAAAACAAAAGAAAAGTTGCCAAAAAACTGTGTCAGTGACAATTTCTTAAGACTAAAAAAGTCAGTCAGCTGACTAGCTGCTCAGAAATTTACAATCAAAACTGTCAGCGTTGTTTTCTGCTTTAAACTTGACTTCTTACCATAATCTCAAAAGCCTACAAGATGTGGCATTATTTCTCCAGTTACAGTTACAGTTCAACATTTGAAAAAACAAGATTATCCCAACTTCCATTAGAGAGAAGCAAATGAACTTGACTAAGACAGTTTTTGAAAAAATTTATGTCTGAAAATACAACTTCTAACATTACCAAATGAGATGACAAAAAAAGCAATTAGGGCGCTGAAAGAGAACAATGAGAACGATTTTGAGCATTTATTGTTAGTTAGATAGAAAAGTGGAAAGCAAGTTCAGATTCGTATATTTAATTTTTTTTTAATCAAAAGAATGACATCTCAGAAATGCAAGAAGAATGCACATTAATAGGTCTTTTTTAAATCTAACATAGAAGAAGCAAAAACTTTATAGGCCAATTATTTATTTTCATTTCAGTGTCAGCAAAACAACAATGCACACTAATTATACAAACTCATATTAAAGTGAAAGAACTGACTGACATACGACGTGACTATGAATTAGTACAATACTGAACATTACAACATACAGTATGCAGACGTGTCAAGCGTCCGTTTAGTACAACATACAATGTTAAGCAATAGAAATGATATGAATGCAACATTTCATTATTTTCCCTTGCAGGTACTTCTCGCTTATTTTATTGCAGGATTTCTGCCTTAATATTTGATATTGAAATTAATACTATTTGCTTGCATGTGCAATCACTGGTATTGAAAAAATTTTTAGAATCGTTCTTTCTATGGTGACCCCTTTGAATACCTTATATTTCAATAACTACATCATGATATTTCATAACTGTATCAAATTGCAGTAAGTTTCATAAAGTATCACTATTATTTTTTTTAGCACAAGTTTTATGACTGTTACTGATTTGCTCACCGAGAACCACCATCTAATGAAGCATCGCACAAAGCCAAAATGATAATATTATATCGAAAAATGTTTCTTTCAAAAAAAAAAACACCAAATATTACTGTAAAATACGGTAATTATTTTCATTCTTCCAAATATAAATTCATCATTGCCTATAAACAAAGGAGAAGCGTAAGAAATAGGAATAATAAAGATTTTCAACAAGTGAAATAACTTGTCAAAAATGAGGCAGAATAATATATATGTCCAAAGTGCATATATATATCAGTTCGGTGCTCGAACAAATATCAGATCCATTCTTGACCAATTTCCGTTTATAACGGTAAAGCAAACGCTATAAATCAATGCACAAGAAATTCATCTTGATATTATCTGATAGAATATTTTGCTAAAGCAGAAATTCTGATAATAATAACAATAGTAATAAATAATTATTTTGTTTTTTTACCTTCACTGACCCCATGCATTTGGTGATGGCGGAAATTCCGCTGGCTGTGCTACTGACGAGCTGCAACAAAAATTTACGCATCTACTATACATTTTTCTGCATCCAAAGATTAAGTGAAATCAAACAAATGATTTGCAAATAATTTTGCATCAAATTATTAATGATGATTCGATATCAGACCTAAAGTAATACTCATCTCATTATTCAATACAAAAATTACTAAGAATATCATTTGGAAGAATTATAAACTGACTTCCAAAATATAACACTACCTGGTAAAATTTCTGTATGAAATGGAATGGGGATTGATGCCGAGAGCTATACCGTATGGTGGTGTAAGTTCCATAATAAATTTATACATACGATCTCGAAGATCAAATATTGACATTTGTGAAAGTTCAGTTTCCCATCTGGGATCGAATGGGTGCTCATGCTGTAATTTATAACTGAAAACAAAATCAAAAACGAAATTTAAAACCCAACTCCTCATGTTTGATCCGGAAAATTTGCTGACAGTATCAGTATGATATTGAAACTCATTATAGCAATAACGATAATATAACGATATAATACAATGATACTATTATAACAATAATTCGAAAATATAAAACTACCTGGTAAAATTTCTATATGAAATGTAATGGGGACTGATGCCGAGAGTAAGAAAAAGAAGAACTAATAAACAATAAACAATAATAATAATACCAACTATTATTATTCATAATAACTATTCCTGTTATAAAATAATTATTATAATATATAAAATGAAAATAAAGCAAAAACAATACTAATAATGATAAAATGGTGTTACTTACAACAGGATCTAATACTGGTGAGAAGAATCGCACGTTAGAAGCAGTATAACAACATGAGCACATGCATGAATGAAAACGCATGCGACCTTCATCCAGATACTGATGCCTTAATGCTCCTTCAACTGAGATACGTTTATCCTACAAAAACTGTTGTCAGAATTACTGATGACAAATCTAAATAATTAGTCGAACCAGGAGAGCTGAAAATATAAATTTGTACTTCATTCGAATCATTTGAATTGTAAAAAAAAGTATTTGACCACAAAATCAGAGATTTTCACTGATTTACTTTTTCTATAAATCACGTGAACACGCAACACTTATCCAAAATTAGAGAACACAACCACAATCAGAATTTCCACTCAGAAATTTCAAATAAAAAACACAACGTTCATATATAAATGGATAATATTGACTAATGAAAATTAAAACTGACCGGATCAAAAGTTACAAGCGAAGTGAGTAAATCAGTAGCATCCTCGTTTCCTTGTGTTAGCTGCAGAATTTTTTGCGGATTGGCCTGTCGATGTGGTAATGATAATACATGTTTACGAGCTCCTTTGCAAGCAGTTTTCATTTCTTCCTTACCAGGTGTACCCAACAGATCAATGATCATATTAAGCTACAAATATGAATCTAATATAATAAATTTCTGTTAAAATATTTCCAGATTCATTGAAGCTTTATGTAAAAGTGGAAATGCTTCATTTTCTGAACAAAACACAATTTACCGAAAATTTCTTCTATCACAATTGATATTAATCGAATATCTCTTGAAGTTTCGCTCTGAAACAAATTAACAGCAAAAACTATGAATTTTCATTTTACTAAAAAAACCTGCTCAACAGGCCCGTGAGCCTGAAATAATATCCGTCTTCCTAGCAATTCTGCGAATATGCAACCAACTGACCACACATCAACGGCTCCAGTATATGTACGCGCACCCATTAATAATTCTGGCGAACGATAATACTGCGTCACCACCTGCAAAATATTTATTACAAATAGCAAACCGTCATACAGTTGAACAAGCATCACCCTGAAATATACTTTATTTTTGAAGATTCTGACAACTTCGTAATGCAATCAAAAAAATCTTCCACCCACTACAAAATCTTTTATAGCTTACTGGAAGCAAATTATGAATTTTTCATATCTCACTGATGCAATGGAACTCAGTTGCAAGGGTTTTATTTAATTTGTAAGTCAGATAAAAATTCAACATTTGAGACTTTTTACACTCACTTCATGAGTCATAGCTGATTCTTCACTAGGATCCCACGTTCTTGCTAATCCAAAATCACATATCTGAAAAAAAAGCTTGTTTTACAATCATTTAATACTTCTGCCCTCGTAATCTTGAAATTACTTGACTTCTCTAAAGAAAAAAGAATTAAACATTGGCATCAAAAATACAACTGGCAAATTTATGGGTATTTTAGGGGATGAACAGTAATTAGCTTTCATATATCCAAAATTTTTTTAAAGATTCATTTGGTTTACAGGGTCACTCTTTGTTGGTTAGGGAAATTTTTTTATTTTTTTTTTCAGTCTCTTACTTCAATTTCTTTTAAACAAAACAAAAGACTCTCGACCATATATTGTACAAGGAACATTGAATATAAAAATTTTTGTCAACTAACATTATATTTTAAAGAACACATAAATTACTTTTAGAATGCAATTACTGTTGACCAATAAGTTGCCTGGTTTAATATCTCGATGTAAAATGTTTGCAGAATGCAAGTATTTTAATCCTGAAAGTTCCAGAGCATTCATATCCGACATTACACAGCTATATGAATTGTCCATGATCAGTAGTGAGTGGTTGAGGTGATACAATAATTTTAGTGATTTTTATTACTGTTAGTGATAAATGATAAACAATTAATGCTGGAAATTTTCAAGAAATCTACTTCATTACACTTCAGCTAATCAGAAAATCATTTCTTGAAGTCTTGACTTAATATAATTCTAAATTTTACTTTGTAAATAACTATAAATAGTTTTTAATGATATAAAATTAGTTAAAAAGATGTAGATTTTAGGCAAACCTCTTAAAATTTGATAAACAAATACTTTCACATGATCAGTAGTGAGTGGTTGAGGTGATACAATAATTTTATGTAAATCACTTTGCATCAATTCTGTTATGACATATCTGAAGATGCAATTTTCAATGCTTTTTATCGTCTTCATTACTTTCAGTTCATTGCAAGTTCTATTTTAAACTCAAATTTAAGATGTGAATAATAATATCTTATAAATTTTAAGAATTATGAAACTGTCTAGTAATCTAGTTTAGCATTAGTCAGATTTCAGCCATGCCATTCATTAGTATTTCAAATATTCAAATAATAATGCCAAACACTGTTAATCATTCAATATTAAATAAATGAAACTCACAGTTCGTGGAAAAAATGTGGATTTTCTGGTTGAATGATATCAATCAAACCAAGTACCTGCAAATCATCACTGACTTTAGCAAAATCACACTAACATATAAAGCGTGAAGATTATAACCATAAATCATGATGAAGCGATGATTATGAATGAAATGAATATGTATAATAAAGATGTGTAGTATAATATTAATACGATATCAATAATGAAACAATGGTGATGTGAAGAACGAAATACAATAATAATTAGTTCCCACTAGCAGCAAAGCATCTTTTAACGGAAATCATGGCGTGAATTTCTAGGAGTAGCATTAATTTTGGCACTTTTCTAGATCTGGTCCAGAAAAATGAAATTTGCTTTGCTGAAATTCAAAAAACCAAACTTTCCATTACTGACATTAAATTTTTATAATTTCACCAAATTTTGTAAGAACTGATATTACTCCAAAATATTCTGAAAATATGCAGGATAAATTTTATTTGAACAAAACGCTGTTCATCAAATAATTTACTTCTCACTCCAATCGTCTCCAATACACATCATCAGCACTGATACTCACATTTAAGTTAATAATAATGAATTTTTAGATTAAAATTTACAGCGATATCTATATCTAAGAGGCACATTTATAGCAATATTAAATTTGTAATAGATTTTCGTAGTAAAATACAGATTGGCCTGATTGAAGGGGGAAAATTATACAACTGAAAGCAGCTTGCAATGAATGATTTCAGATGTTTTATTCTGCTGAATCTACAGTTATGTAGAAGGAATTTAAAACCACCCAATCGACTTTCCAATAATTTGAAAATAGTGAAGGCTAAAACTAGCTCCTCTCTCATAATACACTTGAAGTGATCAGTTTATTTGTATTAACTTTTAGATGGCATGTTCCACGCTATTCAGTACATAAATAGTGTAAAAGTAGTAAGCGTAAAAAGTTCCCCAGCTAATACGATCTTCCATTCGCTATTTTTAACTTCACAGCTTTCATCTTATTGCTATGCAAATCATATATGCACATTGTAAACTAATGCAACTCTCTCTCATCATTTTTCTATTCTGATGCAATTTATTTTCAAGTACACTAAGATCCATTATTACTAAGTTCCTCATCACTGCCATTACAATTATGGACTGCTTCTGGATATCATTATTAGCGCCACTATTATTATCACAATTATTATCATTATGTATACCTGTCCACTAAAATAATAAGACAGGTATATACAGTGAATTTCACTACTGCCATTAACATCAGTAAGAGCAATATCATCACCATTATTATTACTACTATCTTCTGTCATCTCTAGAAACCTTAACATTTGATTCATGGAAAATTCATCTTTTCTTTTAGCAAATCATTTATCAAGACTCATAAATGCTTCATTAATTCATTTGATAATAAACACTAGTTCCAATTCCAAATTATTGATTTTCACTGTGCACAGTAACCTGTTTTGCAAATTTAAAAGACAATAACATTTCAGGATTTTAAAAAATCAAATTATTGAGTAAATTACGAATGAAAGTGAAAAATTTGTTACCTTCCATAATTTCTTAAACATCGGTGAACAAAGCTCAACAATTTTTAATAGAATTTCAACCATCGATATTTAAGAAATTATGGAATAACAAAATGAATAAACTTACATTATCATGTTTGAAACTGGACAGCATGCGAATTTCACGGAAAACACGTTTACAAGATGCAAGATTTTGAAACACATTTGGCATTTTCTTCAGTGCTACACGTCGACCACTTCGTGGGTCTGTTACTGACCTAAAACATATATATTTAAGAGTAATTATAAACCTGAAATAATATGAATTACGGGAATATTGAAAATTTCGAACAAAATTAATTTAACCTATTAAATGAATACAAAGTGATACAAAACTTTGAAAACTCTAACTTTTATTAACAGGTGCAGTCAGAGCCAGAAATAGTAATTTACTGAAGTACTATACTACAAAAATTTGACCAAACTTGAAAAACACTAGATGGTGGTCAGTACTGAGTATTTAATTTCTACTACTGAAATATCAGATGTAGATAGAGAGCTGATTAGGCCAGAAATTTGATTATAGCAATAAAACTAGAATACCGTTAAAAATTTGACGAGTTAATCTTGAAGAGAGAGAATATTAAGTTTGTTGAGGCATCATGATAAAAATCAAATAACTAACCAAACAACGCCAAAAGCTCCATAACCAATTGGACGATCAGGTTGTGTTTCTTGTTGTTCTACATTTGTTGACCGATAAAACGGTTGAACGGCTCTAAGGATTGCTTGATTGTTTGGTATCACAGAAGGCTAAAGAAATGAATTTTGAAAAAAATTGAAAACTTTTTTGAGCATAATTTTCTCAATTCAAATCAAAATTACAGTAATGATCGTTAATAAAAAATTCAGTCCTACCACTGAAACAAATTTCTCAAAATTTTAAAAAGTCAGTGCCTAAATTTTTGACAGCTTACTAAATTTCCTAAATATTAATTATGTAGATGAGATGATCTCCAGAATACCCTTTTTTTTTCAATTTTTGGTCATTACATCACTGCACTGATTATTTAATCAATCAATGTAGGTGATATATCTTTGCTTGCTAATTTGGAACAGCGATAAATAACGCTACGTTTGAAACAATCATCTGACTTAACCTCAAAATGGTACCCAAAGTAAAAACACTGCATGCGTAATTTCAATGTCATATTATTTTAAATGTATTATTTAATTCCAATGAAACATTTCCGAAGGATCCACAGATCAAATCATATGAAATATTTTGATTAAACCTGATATTAGATTTTTGCTTTTGGAATTTGACCTATTTTAGATGCTCAATTTCGTAAAATGACCTGCGGTGCACTGTGATGAGGATGTTGAATAAGCTTGGCGGACACATTCTTGCCACTGATGGAAGCACTATGTCGAGAGTCTTTGGTTAAAGTGGAAGTAGCTCCCACACCTGCAGCTGAAGGTCCGGCATACATTGATGGTGCTAGACCTGCACCAACTATACTTCCTGTTGATGTGTGATGAGACACCAAAGCCATTCTTCAACGCACCTAAAATTAACTTGCACTGATTAAGCGTGAAACTTATGTCTTATAAATTTCGCCCGGAAATGTTAACTTTTATTCAAACTAAAACTAATCATAATGCAAAGAAAAAAGAAATGAAATAAAACGAAGAAAATGTGGCAAAAGAGAATTTGTTTTTTTTTTGTGAACTAAGAATTGGCAAAATAATTTGGTAATTAATAAACTCCATTTCGACGGTCAAGATAAATTCTAAGAGAAAGATTGAATTTTCATAACTCAATCTTGGAAACTTGATTTACCACCAGAAATAACACTTCCCATTCATGATAATGACGATTATTACTAATATAATAGTAGCAGTTAACATTCCTATGACAATTAGAAACAACAATAGAATTAACACGAACTATCATAACAATGATGTTGATATTATTATTTATTGATTATAAGTATAACTATAATTATTACTACTAGTACTATTATTACCATCACTAACATCATTATATTCAGTTTTGGTCGTTATTATTATTAGTTATTATTAATAATAGTTTTGCTGACTTAACCCACCAACTTGAATTATTTCACTTACCTTTTAAATTTCAGAACAAAATGAATGAAGGTAGAAGAATGATTGCTCTTCTGTCTAAAATATATTTTAAAAAAATAACAATACGGTGGCTATACATGCACTGTGAAGCGCCATTTTTGGGATACCTTTTAATGGTATCTGAATACTTCTCGAACAAAACTATAACAGCGATGAAATCACAAATGATAATGATAATAATACTGATAATGAAGATGATAATACTTTTTCAACTGTTGCTAATAATAAGAATAACGATATTAATTAAATAATCACTACGACTTTGTCTAGATGTGATGAACAACCTGAAGATAAGCTGCTTCCTAAAATTGTGCTTGAAATTACTAGTCAGATTTGTATATATAGATAAAAATATAGATCAAGAATACATTCCATAAATATCGAATCGTGCAAATTTAATTTTTGCTCCGTGGTTTTCCCAAGAATTATCAATACTTCTCCAAGCAATGCTTATCGCATAAACATCAATAAATCAGACTAATGAAAGAAAAACTAGGGAAGGAAATGAAGCCAAATAATTCCAGGAACAACGTGAGAGAAGGAAGAATTCGAGCGTGAAACGAAATAAAAGCACAAGAAAAACGTATAAGAGCCAAAATCTGTAACAAACTCAACTACTCAAATTACAATTTTTGGATTCAAATTGCACAAAAACTCTAACTCAGTGAATAATTTTTTATCAGTTGCAAAATGTTAAGACATATTTTCAAGCAAGATTATAGAAGCATGCATTTCAATATTCTCACTCAAAAAATGGTGTCTTGAGTGACCGTGAAATTTCTCCACCAATAACATAAATGGGAATGAAAATAAACTCGTGAGAAATTCAGAAAATTCTTAATAATTTTTGCAAAATAGGCTAGAAAATAAATTCATAAATCAACTGGCACATAAATCAAATCAAAGTGAACTCCAGTAAAAGGTTTTGAATCTTAAAAGGAAACCAATTACTCTTCATGTAAGTACTTCCATAAATTTGCGTTTATCGAAAGAAATGACGTACAAAATTTAAAACATGCAAAAACACGACAAAAATAGAGAAAACTTTTTCTAAGTGGACTAAAGTTAAATTATGAATAAGTTACCTGTCAAATTTACATATGGACTTCAGCTTCAACCAACTTACGAGTGAAAATAAGACATAAATTAATCAAATAATTCAAGAAAAATGCGGCCATCAAAATTGAATTTCAAAAAATTAAGAGATCAGATCAAGTTCTACACTCACTAAAAAATCAAAAGAAAGTGGAAGAGTCTTCGGCCACAAAATTCATAAAACAAAAATCCTTACTTGGCGCAGATGAATTCAAAAAATCAACTACAAATGTCTCATCTTAATTTATTTTGCTATTTTATAATTAAAATGTCTAATATATCTAATTTCCTACAAACTTATATAAGACAAAGAGAATAACCTAAAACCAAGAGAAATTAAAAGACAGAGGTCGAGACACCTGTCGATTGATCCCAAGTATTGTGACATCATATTTACAAGAATTAGAATCATTACTACAAAACATATTTCTGCCACGTTTGCTAGTACAGACCGATATCGCATGTTTCTGCTACTTTGACTGGGATGTATTGATTGCCTCATTACGATATAAACTGCTTATTTTCGATATTCGGTTAGCTCCACAAATCAAGATATTTCATTTTAAAATTAACGTATGCATTTATTTAACGATAAAATCTTACATTCCTTCAAAAAATCAATGATTCAATTTTCCAACAAAATTAAGAAATGAAATTTACACATTACACAGAATCAAAATAGTAAAGATTGCTTGAAACTGGAATAAATTCTAGTTTTTTAATCACTAGTAACTTGCATTCAGGTAGAAGTACTATGTCCTTCAAGTCAAATCAACAATTCCAAACAAAACATTCATTACGATATTCAAAAATATGCGTGCTTATTATCCGATTCTCTTTCTAATTCCTAATTTGTCAGATTTGTAACAGTTTTTCTAGCAAAGATATCCAACTCACAACTGATACTTCTCAACCCTGACACACACATTTTTTTTCCTATTCTATTTATCGATCGACGTTTTCTGATAATATTCATCACTTGCTATGTGGACTAATGAACCTTTTCTACAAAATGAATTTTTTCACTCATAAAAACATCCATTCAAAAAAACAAACTCAAAAATCTCATTACTACACAGAACAAGAAAACAAAAATGAGTATGCACAATTTTTTTGACGCAAATATATATGTTCCTGCCAACATAATATGCAAATAAATTTTACCATCCCTGTTGATAAATCAAATAAATTACAGTTTATTTTTTCAGTTGAAGTAACAAACAGCGCATAAATGCGCGCAAATGCACAAATACATGCCATATACAAATAGGAAAAGAGCAAGTGCACGTATACACAACGTATTCACACTCAAGTACGTAAATCTTGACCTCTGCAACTATTATGGTGAAGCTTATCGTCGCTTCACAAAATGAATGCTTTTATCTATAGAACAATCCTTTGTTTAAATGCGTATACACAACAATCTATAAGTAGTATGTTTGACACGAACATTTACGCAAACGGACAATGAATCAGACGGACTAACTTAGACAGGCATAAATTTACTCTTACCTGATTGGATGTTACATGAGTTTGCAAAGATGCACGAGTGGCAGTGGGATTTGGGCTGCAAGAGTAGAATTTTAGGCGGGAAAAGTTTGACTCGTAACATTATCAGATGAGACAAAAAAACCAGTAGAGTGGGAAGGAATGCGTAAAAACTGCAAGAGAGGGATTTCTATACGCACGTGAACAGTCCGTGAAAATAAACCTACCGCTGCCACAACCATTCATGCGTCTTTCACTCATTCATCAATCCATCAACTTCAATAAGGACAATACCACTCCCGATATATTGTCCATCACTGACACTCGCAGTGATGGCGATGACCTGATTTACACGCCGCGTTTATCCCAACACAGTCACTCTTTGCTTGCTTCCGCCCACTAATTTTTCACATACACACACTAACAGACAGACCCATATAAAGAAAGACGAGTATACACATGCATGCATATACATAAATGTGCGTGCATCTGCCCCCTGATACAGCGCAGATATGACACGTCCACGTACAGATTCATACATCCATGCATTCAGATAGCATACACATTCATATACATACACTTGGAAGTAAAATCTACATTGACGAGCACTCATCTTTAAGTAGAAATACAGTCGCATATTAAAGCTTACATTTATGCAAAACCAAGTATATTAAACACAAATCAAGCGCATGCGACGATTACAAGTACATATGTAGGTGATAATTGAAGAAGTATTGACAAAACAAATCAAGAAAACACAGTACAACTTACAAGATTAAATTTTAACCCACATAAATGAAAAATATTGAAGATCTTATTACTGACTGTGAATTAATATAATCTAATAATTTTCTTCTACCAATTAATGAACAACTCGCGACAGAAACAACCAACTACAAATTTAAGTCATAGAAATTGACCAAGTTTTGATCATTAACCTCGCGTACTGATCATTTCCAAAAACTGTAACAAAGTTAAATTATACTGCTAATCAAAATGAAAGTATTTCAATCAAAATATAAATTTTATTAAATTCCTTCAAATATATTACACTACTGTGTTGGTTTTGTTGATGTTAATTTAAATAAATCTTGAATTACATTAAGATGACTATTAAGTGTATATTGTGATTTTGTCAAAGTCATTGCAGAGAAGTAAAGATTGAACAGAGTTGCATGGAAAGATATCACAACTGAAGAGGGAGAAAGTCTATTCATCAATTATTTCTGAGAAGCTAAAATTGATTTGCTACTTGAGCAAGTCAAGAAATAATTCTAATCACATTCTTGCCGACGTTGCGGCGTGGATTCACTGCTGAATTTGGCCTTGTCAGCAAAAACGAAAAAGAGAGTAACAACGGAGATGCATGTAATCAAACAAAAGCATCATTACGTAGAAATAATTTTTCTATTCTAAAAAAGAGAAGTGCAAGTTGAGATAAATCCAAATACTACATGACATTTTCCTGTGATCATTACTTTGCATTTATATACATTAATGACTGTCAAATGTACTAACAATAACAATAATCACGAAACTTCGTGATAACAATTAGCAATGCTAGAATATTCATGGTTTGTAATTGCAAGCTGTATATTGAAGTAAAATTAGTTGAAAAATAAACTTAACAATCATGCATTTACTATCAAGAAAATTATAACTAATTGGAAAAAAGCAATAATTAGAAATAATAAATAAATAGACGACTTTTGATTGGTATTGGTTGGTAACAAAAGGTCGGACAGCGGGAAAGTATTAAGACATTTTATGACAATTTCAGTTTAATCAAAATTAGGATACCATGATTTTTAGGAATTACTTGGACCAATATAATGAGACTAATTTGAATACTGCAATTGCAGTGTAATATCTATAAACTTTTCCATAAGTGCAAATATTACTTGTTCAGATAGTACCACTCTACCAGAAGTCATATTTGAGAAATTTTTCTGCATGCGCATTCTCATCATACCAAGAATCAAGTCAGTCCGTATTACGCCAAGAGCCAAATGGATAAACAGTTGCTAATATAATACATACTAAACGTTAAAATTTAGAATATGCTTAAAAGAAAAGATTTAGAGAAAATTTGAATGAGCGATCATTCAAAATATCTTAAGTGAACATGAATTATGGTAAAATAATATTAATGGCAACATTATTCATACCAAAAGCAAGATATTAACATTCAATCAACTTCTGTATGTAGAGGATAAAAGTTTATATAAAGATTCAGCATTATAACAGAATACCGGTTTAATCACTACTGTATACGGTACAAGCTTACTTACTGGGATTAGCGGCACTTATTTCTAATTCAGCAACTTTAAACCATTTCAGAGTTTTTAGTTTCATTACCAGCAACAGACTGTCTACATCAACCCATTTTCTGTCGTCAACCATCTGTTCCAGACAGAATCGCAAAGAAAAGGAGAGTGAGGAGCAAAATCACACATACATGCACGAGTAGAAATAAAATTCATAAGTCACTGGTTATTTGAAGGTGAAAGGTCATCACGAGGTGAACACAATGAGTGACACTGATCTGGTAGAGGTACAAATAGGTAATTGTGAAATCGGAAACAGGTGCAATGAAACAGGGCTGAAAAGAATAAAAATAAGAGCTGTGCGGCTGCTTGCTTGTGGCCGTCACGACGAATGGTACTACCATTTGCGTGTGTGTGTGTGTGTTTGTCTGTGTGTATGCCTGCACGGGTATGTAGGTCTGGGTGTTTGCGAGTGTCTGGGTTTTTCCTCAAATTGTCGGACCCAATTTCAAAACAGTTCTGACATGCGGCTGAAATAAGAGTTAATTCACAGAGCTTACATTGATGGTCGAGTCCATCACCCATTCACTCACTAAGCTGCCTAAAGGTTAAAGTGCAATATCAGACAAGGAAACGAAAGGTTAAAGTGCAATCCCAGACAGAAAGTAGTCTGTGATGATCAGAGGTCACCTGTGTCTTGGCTTTATTTCTCCTGCACAGTGTCAATTCATCCTTATTTATCCTTTATTAAAGATTGAAAAACGTTTTCTGCATGATATATATGCTGATATATATATGCTGTTCAATAACTTTGAAAAAATAGCTGAAGTCAAAGGTCATGATGATAGCAGACTAAAGAATACAATTTTTAGGTAAATTCAAGTGTCATCAAATACGAGAATCAGCCAATATCAGAGCTACATCATTAATACTCATCTTTTGAGAAGAGAGAAGCAAGGGAGGTTAGGATTGACTACCGGTGCTTGACCCGAACTGGTACAGAGGGCATACGGGAATAACCCCTTCCTTTTTACTCTCTTATTACCAGTTTAATTTTTCCACAAACTGACTTGTTATTCTTATCTGTTCCTTTATTATAGGCCTGACCCTAAACATACAACAGTTTAACTTTAGCTCGAAGTTGAGTCTGAATTTTGTCGGTGAACAACTGTTGTAATTCCTGTATCACTGTTAGCAGTGGTAAACATTTAGTTTATTGCCGTAATTATGCAAATTAACAGTAAGAAAAATAAAAATTAGTATGCAGAATTAGAGTGAACATTGGAGTAAAGTAGAATGCAGAGGAAGATATGACTAAAATGAAATGCCTAATAACGATATGAATAGAGGGAAAGGAAGACGCTTCTAAGATTGAGTGACTAAAAACTAAAAGCTAAACTGGAAATTGTTTGCCAGGCTGTTTGGTTTACACTACCTTCCAATTTATCTCCGTTTTTTCCTTCTTGACTAGACTCTTGACAAATTCAAGCCAAAACAGAGTGGAATTGAAAATCATTACTGCCAAAACAGCTAGTCTACATGTATAATATAGACTAGCTGTTTATATAACAAATTGGTATATTCCAGTATCTTGTTCGTAATCAAAATCAATTTATTTAAATCAATAATAAGGTATTAGTCGATGAATCAATAAATATTATTGTGATTTATTATTTATATTTTTATTTAACTGGCTATTACAGTAATTTGTTATTTTTTCATAAAATGTGTAAAATACGAAATTTTAAATTTGTGATTATTATTCAATTTTGAGCATTCAAGGCAGTTTTTATCTAACAAAACTTTCAACCTTTAGAAATTTTCACACAGATTATTTCGTATGACTTAGAAATCCAAATAATTTACTGTTCGTTTTTTTGAAAAGCAGAAAGATTTTTAAACTTCCAAAGACGAAGACTTTTAATCAGCGTTATGATTTAACTAAGAATAACTTACATAACAGCGGATAGATTTACCAGCAATTAGTCTTGGATTTACTTTCTTTGAAATATATTTTGTTTGGAAATAAATATTGAAAATAATCACTATGAAACTGTTGCAGCACACAGCTGTAAAATTCTTCATTACTAGCGACGGAAATCAGAAAACTCGCAGTGACATCAGTTATTAATAATTGAACATCTCATTTAAATAATTTCTTCATTTAACTTCAATAACTATACATGCAGTAACATTGAGATAGGGCATTTTAAAAAAGTGGAGTTGTTTACAACAGAGAGTATTACTCAAAGTCCTTAAAAATACAAAATCATTACAGTGATAGTTGTGAAAAGCAGAATATTTCGATCACACTTTTACTCCAATTTCCATCGTTGGTGCTTTATGTACCCACTAAGCTGGTCAATAATTTAAAATAATTATGATAAAAATTAGCAATATGACGATTTTTCCGATTGATGATACTTTAAAGTCATCTGGAATACAATGTGAATTCAAAGTTAATAGATAAGTACTGAGTGATTTAAAACTGATGAGAAAATATGTTATCATTTTACTTTCAGTAATGTTCATTTTTAATTCAAATGTTGGACAATACAATTTTCACATGATGCTGTTCCTTTTTTTGTTGAAATTGGCAGATGTGCGTCTTCATTGTACACTAAAATTTGACAGCTGACTACCATACAATAAAAATAATTATACCAACTATTTGACTAAAACATGCTATAAACGGTTATTTTTATCAAATTATAAGACTTTAAAAATGAAACATCAATTTTATTTTCGATTTATTGTGTCTCGTTTTGGAAGTCAGCTACTGTAGAAGATAACTGCTAATCTAAGTACTTGATTACGGTACTTTGCAATCGAATAATGTTATCAAATTATTGTCAACAATTCCTTTCCCGAAATTTTCTAAAAAAGGATAATTTTTAGAAGTCGTACAAACGGTGAGGCATCATCGTGAATTATTGAGCAAATCAAAAACTTGTGAGACGATTTATGAAATCAAAAAATTTTTCTTATAAAACTGTTTATTACTTAAAAAAGTAGCACCGCAGTGTACTGTACCATACTGAAGGTCAGCTTTTTTGATTTTGAAGACATCTATTGAAAAAAGTCTTTGCGTGACTGTTTTCAGCACAAAAAAGGATAATTTTTTTGGCTTAAAAGTCGAATTACGTTGTTCCTTCACAGAGAGATACGTTTCACACATCAAATACTTTAGTAGCATTTGCCATACTGTGCTCACTTTCACTGGAGAGATGCCAAAAAAAAAATTTTTACAAGGTACTGTTAGTAGTCAGTAATCAGTAGTGGAATATGTCCAAGTACGCACTGATGTAACAAACATACTTCAACAGCAGTTCTATTAAAATAAGTGTTTATATAGAAGCAGGGCAGGACAAATAATTCACCCAATGCTTACAAGTCGTTTTCATATTTAAGGGTAGTTTGTCATGTTTTAGCCCATAGACAAGACGAATTATGATACTGAAAGTGGTGAAATCATCAGCCAAGCAAAGTTTATAAAGTGAGGTGCTGAAAACAACAGATTAAGTCTATTTTAAGATCATAAAATCGGAAAAGAAAATATGTTTTCAGAGAAAATAAACCTATGCATTATTATAACTGTATACATTAAAAATGCCTCATAAATAGGAAAAAAATTATTCTGCTTGAATACTACTCTGAAGTAAAGAATTCGAAAATCTGTTAATATCCTAAATTTTAATTGACCTGTGATAATCAAGTTTTATATTAAAGGTATGGTTCTAAATTATATGAAGGTTTAGTTGGGGAGGCAATAAGTGATTCATTTTGAGTGAAATTTTCAACTGCAGTGCATGACTGATGCCTTGTACTCCATTTGACAAATGGAAGTTGGCTTTAGCATTCAAAACAATGATTACAATTAGTACGATGCCTTGAAACTGTAAAATATGAGGGAAGTAATTAACTTTAGGTGGTAACAAATAATTTTTAAAAATTTTGAAGGATAAACTTTACTCCAAGTTATGACTATAATACGAAGGATAAAGCTCAAATGTATTGCAGATAAAGATTTAATGCAGAGCCAGCATTTCATAACAAATAAACAGTTAAAAAGATCAATTATTAATGCCAGAAATAATTACGGAACAAAAAATTTGTTGATATTATAATGATTTTGAAAAAAATAACTGCATTAAAAGTAATTATAAAAATCTAATAAATCTATACAACAGAATTAGTAATAAGACTACAGCTATAACTACTACAACCAGTATTTCTACTACAAGGATGATTACGACTCTTACAACCATTTAAGATCTTTTTGAGAAATGAATAAGTTTAAAGCCGGTTTTTCCTAACCAACAAAGTCAAGACGAAGTCATCATTAGCAAAACTTTCAGCACTTGCTGTTGGGCTGAATCGTTCCCTCCATAATAATCTATTTGATCGTTTTGCTACCAATCAATAACATTATTAATTGCCATTCCTTATAAATCTGAAAAATACTCGGAAATAACAACTACTTACTCTTTTATGCAAATTGATTAAGATTTTCTGATTTGCCTCAAAGTTGAAATATGCTTCCTAAAATCAGCTTCCAATGGCCTATGCATGAAAGAGAATTGGCAGAATAATAACGAGAATGATATTTTTGTATTATTGTGACTGTTAGTAATCAGCTTTACGCTCCATGCAGCCATACGAAATTGAAAGTGGCAAAAATTATGAGTCGATAAAGTAAGATATGAAAAATCGCTAGTGACGACTAGTAACCATAAGTAAGTGAGAGAGACATCAAATTGAACTGATTTGTAATTAAATTCCGTCACATTACACAAAATTCCATTCAGTTTATTAAAAATGGCATTAACTTTTCTTTCTGAATTTAAAAAAGCAAAGCAAAACAGAAGTATAGTAAGTGCGTGCGCCACAGTTGTCGATAAAGCTGTATTAACAAAATGGAAATCGGTGCAGTTTAAGGCAATAAAAACATTTCTGTTAATTGTTTTTATTTATTTCTTTCTTTATTATTATTATTATCATTGTCATCATTATTATCATCAACATTACCAGTATTATTATTATTAATTTTGTTATGACATTAATAATGGTATAAGAACAGATGCTTCATTTGTCTATAAAATAGCAATTACAAATTTATAGCCCAAAATATGACTTGTAAAAAATGTTCCGTAAGATTTAAGAAAAGAGTTACAACTAGAATCCATAAGTTGAACATGAGACTTTACGCAAATCCATTGTAGTAACTGTTTCTTTACTGCGATTGTTGGGATTATTAATTTATCACTATTGTTGTTTTCCACACAAATTTTCCAAATTTGCCATTGTTCAAAAATTTACAAAACCACACTTTTCTCACACCTAACACAAATTTTGTACTGAATATTCGATTTGCAAAAAAATCTCTATATAATAGAAAATGAGCAAAAAATATCTTTATTTTGATGAAAATCATGTTTCGAAATAATAATAAATATGAACTAAAGACTGATATATGGGAAATATTAATACTTAATAAAAATTTAAAGATGAACATAAAAACAGACTTAAACAAGAAATCTATCATATTGAAAATCACAATAGCAATAAGATAAGATATTAATCTGATAAGCAATAAAAATAAAAAGGAAGAAGAAATGAATGATTTATAAGTTCAAAAGTAAAGTCTTAAATGGAGCGTGAATTGAAATAGGAAAGAAAAGGCATTGTTTCACCTAAATTCTTCTTTTATCTTCCAGCAACAATTAT
>UYYF01004716.1:22023-39147 GCA_900618365.1 Thelazia callipaeda
AAAAAACGCTAGCACAATTATATTTATTAAAAAATGACAATGGCAGTATCAGTAGTAAAAGTACTGGTGATAGTAATAGTAATGTTAGCGGTGGAAAGTAGAATGCTTTAAATTTATTTTTAACACAGCACTCTCAGCAGCCAATTTTGAAAATAACATAACCCGTCATAGCAAAGCAGCCAATTTTGCTACTGTTCTTAGTGAAAAAAGTAATAATGATAATGATAATGATGATGATGATAATGATAAGGATGATGGTGATGATGATGATATGATCCCGAGAATAACGACACCGAGAACGGAAATTGTATGTTTAAAAATAAATGTTAATTATTTGATATTCAATATGGAACAACCTTAACAATTTCAAATTTATCATAAAAATCTTTTTTTATCATAGATCAGAAAGTTTGTTTTCATATTTATTAAATTTGTAAGAAAATATAGATGAAAACTTATAAGAGAATGATTCGTATAATATATAAGTTTTGCTCCTTAATTTTTTAAGATCATCTTCAATCCGAAAGTTTCAGTTTCTGCTTTTTTACGTTTCGAAATACTAGATGTTTGAGAGTCAAAAAATTTTCTAAAAACGCTTTGCTACTATGCAATTTTTGCTCAGTGCGGAGAAACACTAATGTAATTAACATGATATAGAATTCATAATTCATGCCTTGTTGAAACACGAAAAAAATGCAACTAGAATATAAACGCTCAAATAAGCTTAAATAAAGCAAACTGTCTAATGCATTTCTTGAAAAATATGCATTGAATAGATGAATAATTTCTTAAGTGATAAGAGAATAATCATGACTCATTACAGACTAATAAATATAAAATGACACTAAATTTTGAATCTCCAAATTAAGCTGGACATGTGGCAGATTGGAGATTCGATGCAAGTCGAATAAAAGTGAGTATAAACTAAATTATAATAGGGCATAAATGAATGAAATGCGAACAGTTGGCAATGGTTTTGTAGAATAAATTGGTGAATGCGTAGAACACATAGCGAAGTTTAATTGGGATATGAAAAAAGTACATGAAAATAAAAACATTTAGCACAGTGTGAAATAAAAAATAGAATTTTGTAGCTTAAGCGACATAAATTACAACTGAGTAACTCAATGAATAGATAGATTAAAAAATGGATCGACAGATTACCTGAATAATTGACTGATCATTCGATTAATCGGTTGGTTTATGAATGAATCAATGAGTGAATGAATAGATCTAATAATTAATTAATTAGTTAATTAATAAAAAGTCATACGCGTATTTCTTACATGGCGAACAAATAAACGATGAAAAGATAAGAATAGAAAGATTTCAGAGTGAAAAGTATGGACAAAGCTTTTCTCCGTCAATTGTTCTTATACAAATGAGTTTGGGGCAAAAAATTTCCTCTCTGAGCAAAATTAATAAATTCTTCTGCTCGTAAAGAAAGTAATTCTATCCTTTGCTTATTTTCCAAAAAATTATGCTAAAAACATTTGCTCTTTAACATAAATAATTGTGCCGTAAATTTCTTAAACACAAGTCACTTCAAATAATTTTTCACCCACATTTTTTAATAAGAATTATTAAAATAAAAAATTAATCAACGAAAAAAACTTTCTAGTAAATTCTTTCAATAAAGAGGTATCATCAGAAAGAATCGTAACCTTTTATATTTTTGAAAAAGCTCTTGGCATGTGTTGCGAGAACTGCCAAAAGGTTTTTTCAGCATTTTTAGAATGCAAAGATAAAAATTAAGTCGTTTTTATACTTCAAGTTAAAGTTTTGGCATAAGTATTAGCATTATACTTGAAAATTTTCAGCTGATTCATTACTGAGTTTATAACATTTTTAAGTTGAAATTATTCTCAATAAATTTGAAAAATAGATAAATTAGTTCTGAAAGCTTCCACATTGTACATGCAAGTCAAAATTTATGAATAATGAAGTGTTGATTGGGTTTATTTTGTTATTCCGTTGACCATTTAATTTGCACAATTCAACCCTAAAATATTTTGCGTTTATAGTGAGTTTCAAACACCAAACGAGTTTTAGATTAGACCTGATAAAGCTTGAAAGTTTATTGTCAGCTTATTTGCAGTACTTCGCAAATTTTTGCTCTTTTTGTTAGTCGATATTACTTAATATTAAGTGAATTAAAAACAAGTTAATTACAGGAAACGTAAATAAAGTGAATGCAGTTTTCTTGTCAACATTTAACTTTTGGTTAACTTTCACTCTTTATACAAAATTTTCGATTTGTAAGAAAATCACACGTTATAAACCAAAAATTACGACAACTGTGAAGTTTAAACCTGGAATATTTGCAGCGTCATGGAAATTAAAATTTATGAATAAAAAATAGTGTCAGATATTTTTGTCTTGTTTAATAGCATTTCTACACGTATGTTTTAAAATTCACACGTATATTTCGAAATCTGATCTAGAATTTTTCAGTTCTTACGATATTTGCTGTTAAACAACTTCAGTATTTCGTCGTTAATCTTATTCCGAATCAAAAAAAACTAGCTGATCATGGCATGACTTGTAAGTTGTATTCAATAAATTGTTAAAATTCATATTATTAACACTATCAAACGACCACTGATGACAAGATGCTGCAAACGATTTCTGACGATGATGTATCACTAATTGTTGTCAGTAATAATAAGACATTAAAATATTTCATCGTTTAACTTAAAATATCAGCAATTTCTTATCAGCAATCACTTGAAATATTCTTCAAATCATAAACAAAGAAAACAGTATTCTGTCTTGTTCATTAAGACACGATTTTAAATATAAAAGAATTAAAAAATGAAAACTTGTTTTGATACAGTTTTGATATATAAACAATAATAAACTTCTTCAGTTTTCAATTAGATGAAAAATCTAACCACAGCTGCTAATTAATTCTTTTAACAATTTTATGGAATGTAATGATGAGGAAGTCCTACTAGCATTGAAGTAGAAAGCAAGATTAAAAATGCTTGAAACCAATATTTTTATACAAATTGAACAACTATTTAAAATTAGTACCAACTTTATGGTTGTAATTTATTAATGGCATTCTTTCAAAATATAAATGGGCAGTGTTCTAAGATTTTTATTTCGAATTTCAGAAGAAAGAATTAAAAATGCAATTTTCTTTTTTCTCTTAACTCCTAAATTGAAATAATTAAAAAAAACTGTTAATGAATTATACTATCTGTAAATTGATGGGAATATAATTTTTATCTAAGAACTGATACGAAAAGAAGCTAATGGCAGTCATATAGTTGAATAATAGATTGAAATATATCTGTGGAATTTTCTTCAGTAGCTGCAAAGTGCTTTAAGAGCTCTTATTTGAATGTGTAAGATTATTTTTACTGAGATGTGTAAAAAGGATATTTTTGTATTTCCGGTCACTCTAAACAACAGAATCCTGTAATTTTCATATCATACGAATTATCCAAAAAGAATATTAGTATGTTAGTTTCCGCAAGCAACTTGTTTTTTTTCTTAATTATCAACCAACACTGACTTCATTTCTGGCCTCACACACGGACGAAAACAATGATAACAATAATGATAACTTTGATGTAAATTAATTACATCACTATTATTTATTTTTTTAATTGTTCTCATTTCAGTACCAAAAAATAGTCTGAAAAGTCAATTTCTGAACATTGCACGGATTTTTTTGCATTTATCAATATGTAAGGAAGGAATTCAAATGCAGATTTCAAATGATTTAAAAAAACTTTAACCAAAAAAAACTTATCAGGCAATTGCATAGCAGCGCAGATTTTTCTGTAGTCTGGATATTATGGAATTAAAATTAATTTTTACCTATCAGAAAAACAAATTGAAAAATAAGCTATGAAATTTGCCAGCATCAGTGCTCTGCCAGTTTTTTGATGTCGCAAAATGATGAAAATGATGATAATATAGTGTTGATTAATATTACTTTTATTAATTATTATTAATTATTATTGATACTAATAAATAATAATAATAAATAAATGAAGAAATAATAAAGAAAAGTAAAAGTAAAATGAAAAACGGTAGAAAAGTTGAAAGGTGAAGCAAAAATTGATATACAAGACTTTCATTACAATATTCATTTTTTGAAACAAGCTGAAAAGTCCACTAAGTTGGGCTGCAAGAAAAAAAATTATAATTTATGCCAAAATTATTCCATCGCCTGTAGAGATTAATTTTAATGAAAGAATATTTTCATTTTAGCACATTATTAGAAAATTTGAATATTTTATAGCCAAAAACAAATCTTGAAGTTAATTTTTTTTGAAACATTCATGTATGTATTTGCGAGAAAGATTTTGCTGAATGATTGCAAACTTGAGTAAACAAGATTTAAAGTGTTAAATGGCTACAAAATGAATAACATTGAACAAATACTGCCTGCCAAATGACATGTATGAGGGCAAATTCGAGAATGTATGTATGTATATAAGTATAAAAATATGATAAAATCGAACCATTTTAGTAATTTGAAAGCGAATAGCATTTTGCCTTACAGCAAACTTTTCATTGAGAATTCTGTCAAATATGAAAAAGACGGACAAATTTCAATACGTTTAAGGACTTTCACACAGTTCGCAATAAAAAGATTATTATGGAGGGAATATTTGTTAGAAGAGTGATGCAAAGAAAATTAATGTCACCAATCCTTTAGTTTATAAAGTTTTTAGATTGTATAATGCATAAAAGTAACTTCTCGTAGTCTCGATCAGGTAAGAAGAGAACTTCTGTAAGCTATTTAATAATCTTTTTTTGCAGATAATAAATAAATATGAATAATAATATGTAATTTTTTTCTTCATTAACATATGTAAAATTTTTCCAACTTTTCTGCATCATTAAACAGATAAAAGGAAATATTTTTGATAAAATTATCAGCTTTTTCCATCTCTAACTTTTTTCTTCATTAATAGACATTTTACAAAGCACATAAAATATTCCTTCATAATTCCAACAATATTTGTTTTTTTGTTTTATATGATTACCTAATTCTTCAAAGGAATGCTCAGTCTTTTAGTATGTAAACCACTTGCATATTTTTCAAAATTTAGCACTTTCGTCATGTATACCAGTTTTTTAAACCATTTATTTTGTAATAAATAGCAAAAAAAAAAAAATGATAAAATACATATAAATATAAGGGTAGGGCTAAAAAGATATTTTTATGGAAACTGCATATTACCCTTATGATCCTTATATTTGAAGTGAAGAGGGAGAGAACAGTCGATGTTGTCTTCTATAAAAAGGTACCAGAAAGTACCAACCAGTGGTAGCATAGCATAAATAAGGATGAGGTACCAGGGAATAATTACTAATTATTGTTGTTGGACAAACGGTATGCTACAACCAATCACTCTCAAACATTATTTACAAATTAGAAAGGCCTTATGCTCTGTCCCCTCAGGTCGCCTAAAAAATGAAATCTCTCAATTGTTATTCATCAATTCATGCAAAAAACTTTCCACCACCTTAGTTCAACATAATTAAAGTTAATTTACTTCTGTCAAAATATATATTTTACAGCAGTTTTGTCTGGTCAAAGGTCGTTATCGTTAATTGCTCTACGCAGCTTAGATATCACTATTCAAATGATCTGAATCAGCAACGACAAGAAAAAGACTCAAAAGTGAAAATCATAAATAATGTTTGCATAGTTCTGAAAGAGAATGCGAAATAGTTAGGTATAAAAATTAACGTAATTGTCAGTAAGAAGATTTAAAATTTGTAAATTACTGTAATATATTAATATTAATGATTTTTACAATGTGAGATCAAAGTAAGATGTGAGAGTAATAGAATATGAAAGTTAATATATGCAAGGAATAAAATGAGATATAATCGTGACTAAAGCTTTAATTCTTTGTTGAAATTTACATGACATGCTTGAGAATATCTAAACAGAGTAATTCGTAGCTAAGCTGCTGCACTGGCAGTAAGAAGGACTACGATTGTGAATACAAGCAGAGGAAAAAATTACACAAACGACAGACTTGGGAAGCTATACTAATGCTATCAGCATATTTTTGACTAGCCAAGCAAGTAAAAGTAAGTTTAGGCCTATTTTCATCTTTAGGCTAAAATGTTCGAGAAGTATGTATGTTTGTATGAAGCAAGAATGACTGATAGAATGTACTCGCTCGCTTGCTCCTTTCTTTCCTTCCTTTCTTGCGGGCAAGCAATTGCAAACTTCCTCCTTGCTCTTCAAATTATTTGCTTAAATTTTAAATTATAAATATTCATTCATTCATTCACTCATTCATTCATTCATTCATTCACTCATCTATTCATTTATTCATTCATTCATCCATTTATACTCTGTCTTTTCAATCATTGCTATTACTCTTTTCTGATACACTTACTTCTTCTCACTGCTAACACTAACTAATGCCAACTGATATTGCTAAAAATTTTTCCTGCAGCAATTTACGTCAAAACAATTATATCATTCGCATCCTTTTCTATTTTCTTATTGTCATTTAATTTATTATTATTGGTGTTATTCGTATCATTTCTTATATTTGTATGTTAACACATATGTATTGATATATTTCGATGCAAATATATGCATGCGCTATCAAAAATATTTGATATTTTTGAAAAACTAAAAGTTTGTTCGTTATAGAATTCTTATGCATATGTATATGTGTATGCGTAAAATTCATTTACGTGTCAATGCCTTAAAAAACAAACGCACGAGTGCATATATCCTTTTGTGAAGTCATCGAACGAATATTTTGCAAAACAAAAACATAAGAGTGCAACGAATATTGCGATTAAGTATAATGTAATCTAAGTGCTTCAAGCATGCATTGAAAAGTGATCTGAACATATTTAAAATTTGTACAGATGCACGGTAACATATCAAAGAACGTGAATCAACGGCGCAATCGCAATAAATTAGTTTATCATTTGTTAAATCAGTTTGAATTACCAGACGTATTTATTTTATTAAAAATATGCACTACAGTCTTATGTTATGTGGAAGTATTTATTGCAAAAATATTGAAATGCGTGAAATGAGAGTTATTAGAAAGTAAGAAGAGTTATTAAAAGAGTTGAGATATATAATAAAACTAAAATATTCATAATTACATTTACATAAGTACAGTAATTTATTTATTGAAAATGTAAATGGAATAGTGCGGCTGAAAATGAATCAAACAAAATCTATGAAAATTATGTGGAAGGATAAAGTAATAAAACGAAGCGATGAGTAAGTTTACTATGAAATGAACACAATTGTACTTATGTATCATGCTAACAATCTAAAAAACAATTAATACTAAGTTGAAATTCAAAACTGAACATGAAAACATAAAAACAAAGATTCGAAGTGAAAGTAAGTGCTAGCATTCAAACTAAGATGCAAATGCGAAAACTACGAAAATTTTTCACTGCATACTTTTTTGCTGTTTTCATGCTAGAAATAATTTATAATTATTAACAAATGTAAGGCAAAGCACTAGTTTTTATATTACCAAAACGTTTTTTCCTTTTAAACAAAAAATACTGAATTTTATTTTGTATGAAAAGTTTCTAATAATTTACTTTTTCATATTAGCAGAGGAAATTCAGATGGGTAAGCAAAATAACATTATAAAATAAGTATGAAACTTTGATTTGTTTCACAACAGATATTATTTCTGCACTGTGTCCTAATAATTTAGTAGATTGAAAAAGTGAGACCAAATAATATTTGAATAAGTTTCTTGCTAATTATTATTGAAAGTTCAATTACAATCAATACATTTAATAAAACAAATTAAATCTACAAAATATTTGACTGGACAAAGCAAACATATAGCACTATAATGACTGCTAATTTTAAAAATAAGTTGGAACTAGCAAAAAAGCAATAACTAATCTGAGCCATAGAAAGTTTATAATAATTTAGATATGATACTCTTCAACACAAATTTTGAATGTAATATCCACGAAACAAAACTTTTGTTATAGATTTTGAATAAATATCAAAATGATCATTATCAAATTTTCTAGCAAATTGCCCATGAAAATTAATAACATATTTGACGCCTAGATTTTAGGCAAAAACTTTTGCTATCACAATTTTTTAAATAAGAAACTGACCTTAATCAATAATTTCTGATCCCTTAACAGCAAATATTTTCAAGATAAGAGCTGAAAATAACACATTGATAATACAACATTTTGATATAAATAAGCGATCAAAATATGAAAGCATTGTAATGCATTAGCTAGAGAGAAAATTCATACATAGCAAATTAAGAAAAGCGCAGAACTGCGATTTCATCTATGGTTCAGGCAGGCAAGTGAATTTTGCATGCATCGTACTGATATTTGCTAGAAATTCTTATTTAAAGTATCTCAATAATTGGAATTAGTAATTAGTTTAGATCAATTTTAAGATTTTACATATTTCTTTGCTAACTCCAGAGAAAATATTTATTAATGATTTGAACTGTGATGATGGTTTTCCTTCTATATTAAATATTAGTTATGGTAATGAATGATAATGATGAAAATACCCGTCCCCATGCTATTATTTAGTGATGCTAATGAAATTGATGCATATGGATTACAAATAATCATTAATTGATAAGATATGATGACTACTGATAATAAAGTTGATAGTTGTTGCTCACAAAATAATTAAATAATTATATATTTTATTATTCAGTTAATAGCAACCTTATTTGGAAGATTATTTTTTCCAATAAAATTCCAAAGAAATTAGACGAAGAAATTTTTTGGAACACTTTAAAAATCTTTAAAAATTGTTTTGGTTTCAACTTGAGGAATGCATTAAATCATATAATAAAGTACATAATATAATAAATATCAATTCCATAAAATACTTTATTCTAGTGAAGCCTTAGTAAATTTGCCAAATTATGCCATAACAATAATGTTCATTTCAAAAAATTTCTGATGTATTTAGAAGTTTATTTGTACTAAAAGTTGAAGTATTGTAATGGAAAACTTTGCAGAGAAGAATTGAAGTAGTGTAAAAAGCAGTAATTTTGTGCCCATAACACTGATAATAACATTGTTATAAAACTTAAAATTACTGTTCTCTGCACAACTTGGGCCATCAATAATACAAATTTAAATAATGTTAGCGGCAACATTAGTATTGGTAATAATAGTGAGGGAACAGCGATGGCAATAGAAAACGGAAAGGAGTGAATGAAAATTTGAAAATTTGAGTGAATGAGAATGACAGAAATCGTGTCCTCAGTGCTAGGAAGTACCTTTGACACGTGACCTTGATTGAAAAAACTTCCTGTCCGTCTGGAATGGCACACGTAGAGGTCATCATTCAATTTATATTTGCATCGATCCGCTAAAACTTATCTACTTCTTGCTAGAAAAACAAAAAACTTGAATATTATACGAATGTGTTCCCTGAAATTGTAGCGAAATTGAAAAATACTTCAGCACTGAAATTAGGATCCAAATTTAAATTAACCATTTGTGGTGTTCCATCTATGTTAGTAAGAGCTCAACAAACTGCAAGAATTAATTTCTGTTATGAGAATATCGTAAAATGTACATTTAAAAAGCACAGAACTTCTATCAAAGTACACAAAACAAAATTATTTCAGTCTCACTTGTTTGTAATTTAATTAAACTAAATCTCTTATAAGCTTTAAATATTAATAGCAAAAAAATAATAGTGAAGTGATAATAATTAACGAGATGAGAAGCAAAGAACAAAATGATGAAAACTTTTCACAGAAAATTTGCAGTTCTGCAGATTGTATATATTTAAGGCCGTAAAAAAATATAATATAAAAGTGCTTGGAATAGTTAAGTTTTCATTGAGAGAAAATAACAAGTACAAAAAATAACACTATCATTTACCTATAAAATAAAATTATGTCTTTTTGCAACAACACATTGATGGTGAACATAATTTGTTTAGTAAATGATAGTGATAAAAAGTCAAAAACTAATCTCATTTTTTGTAAGGTCATTCATATGCTACTAATGGTACTACTTATTACCAAGGAAAACTTGTTTTCCTCGTCTTTGTATAATTTTCTCAAGTTATCACTATCACTTATTAGTATTTTTCTCCTTTATCATGTTACACCTAGAAAAATTATATATGCAAGTTTTTTCGTCATTTCATTTCCTTAAAACATACAGTGGTTTGGGAATTTTATTAAAAAATTTTGAATAGTATAATAAAAGTACGAATAAAATAAAATAATTCAAATTGGCTAAAGCTATTTTTTCGTCACAAAAAATCTGGATTGAAGCTTTTGTGAACTATATTTTCATTTTCATCACTTCGATTGTTCATTATAATTATAATGTTTATTATAAAGCTTCTTTATAATAACTACTACTTTTAATTGTAAATTTTAATTGTAATTTATTTCAAACTTCCATAAGTAATCATTAAAATGTAGGAAAATTATATGCAGAATTCATTCAGTGAAGTATAATTCTATTATGCGAGCTTTGTGCGAATACTTTCAACTTATAATATTGAAAAATGTTAAGTAAAACAATGCACTACAAAAAATTATGCTACAGATTTTCTAAAAAATTTCCTGTTCAAATAGTTCCTACACTTTCATTATCCAAATTTCTATTACTTTTTTTATTTTTAAATATTTAAAATTCAAAAAAATAAACCAAAAAGCAACCGTTTTTCCATCAAATTATTATTTATTTTTCCATTTTTTTCCTTCGCTTGCATTAGTGAGACAAAATCAAAAATAGTCATTGAAAATTTTTTTATAAAGTGAACATAAAGATGATAATGTGAGGTCAACCTTTATTGAGAAAATGATTTATTCTTTAGCAAGTTTGGTGATTTATTTGATGTTATTGTTTCACTTTTTCATAAAACCGAATACGAAATAACTATTATAGCGTTTAATTACTCAATTATCATTGTCACTATCTCATGCATTTATCACCTTTGAAGTCATTATTAAGAAAGCAAACTTTATTTGAAGTTTTCGAATCAAAAATGGATTTATTTAAATCAAATATTTAATTGAATTCATTTCCTTTGTCCCAGTGAATTTATGTATGACCATTGTAGTTTATGATCATTTCATCTTCATTTTAAAAGTGCTCATTAACCATAAAAAGTGAGAACAATTGAAAATAAAAATTTTTACGTTTGATTTCAATATTGATAGAGAGTTGTGTAAAATCATTTAACTGTGTAAAGGTACTTATTTTTTACTTGTGCAAGGCCACTGAGAAGTAAATTCAGTTAAACTAAATCACTCGAATACAAATATTATTTTTATTTTTGTTTTTGCAATAGTAAAACAAAGCAGTAATTTTTTAGTAGTGAAACAACTCCATTCATTTTTTCTCTTCCACTTTTACGTAATGATACAGTTTTTTACATAACTCTAACTTCAAACAGCAATTTCTAGTTTCGTGTCCATCAATATTAAGTAAAATGAAATTAAATCGAGACTTTCCGAGTAAATTATGTAAATTAATTGAAACAGAGGAAATAAACGGAATTAAATATATGATGCAAATATAATTCAGTTTTTGATGCTAAAATTCCCTAACAAACAAAGAACTTCCCTTCCAAATAGAAGAAAAAATTTTGCTGAAATGGTATAGATTATCAACTGATAGCATATATTCATTTTGAATGATTCTGACACCAATTTAATACATATAAAGAGTGAAGACTTTCTTGGCTATTCAAACCTACACTTACTGCAGAAACCAAGTAAAATTTTTTTTTTTACGAATTTAATTCCAAGAATTTTATCGTTTCTTGGAATTAAATTCGTAAAAAAAAAATCAAAATGGATTCTTTATCGAAAGTAGCTCCCATATATGCATGTTCAGACAATTTTATTCTTTCTTATCATTGTTTCTTCAATATCCTCATTATTACTCTTTTGCTTTTCAGGAAAAGATTCCTCTGCTCTTTCACTTTTTTCATTCACTTGTCGTTTGTTTTGCTTTACTTTCCCGTAATAGCAATACAAAATTTCGTTTCTTTCAATTCTCAACTAAAGGATCATTAACTCGAACTGCCTTTCATCCCTCAAATTTTTTCAATGATTATTTTAAATTAATTATTAGTAGAGTTTATGCTGATATTTTTTTATTCGCATTTTGATTTTTTTAGAGATAAATCTCTTGACGCCAAAAAGGTGTAAAAATTTTACTGTTTAAAATAAAATTATACGTGAAGACAACAAATAAAGGCCAAGCCAATCCCATTTTATCATTTTTTAAAATTGCATTGCAGTTTATCAAAAATCAACTAATATTCATGTATGCATTGATTAAAAAACCAGCTGATTCTAACTTATTTACTGCGTTCTTTAATTTCAACTGTTCAGTATTTTAGATAGAGTAATTTAAAAAAATTTATGAACTTATGAATGACTTAAAAGTGAATAATAACTACGAAGTAAATGTGATGCACAGCGAAAATTCAAGTGGTGGCAATCTTATTTGCTACAATAAATCATAATGAAATAAAGATAGAGCAGAACTGAAATGTTTGTGGTGTTATTTGTTACGTACTTATTATGTTTTTGGGGTTGAATTTTTTATTTTTGAGCACTAGTTTTGTTTTGTTGTTTGGGATTAAATGTTCTTGCATGGTTACTCTTGTTAATGTGTGGCAATTAGAAGCAGTAAATAGATTGGGAAGTTTGATAAATCAATTCTGAAATTGTCATTTAATTGAATATTTGTGCAAGTAAAGTTCTAATAAATGGTTGCATAAATTATGTGATAACTAGGTTAAATTGTAAAGAAGCACATTTCAAAAAGTTGCCAATATTTGGAACGACCAACAATGGCGAAGTATTCATAATATTATGTGCGTGCTATAATTTATTTGTAATATTATGTGCGTGCTATAATTTATGTTAAAGAAAGGCAAAAACAATAAGAAATTAGCTGTTAATAAACTTTGATATTGAATATTTGACGTTCAAATTAATGAGCAAAGTGAAAATTTGTGCAGTGGAACTAGTGCTTGCATATTATGCTTTATTATAGAGGTGAGGAGTCATGTGCTGTTTGAGAGGCAATTTCATGTCGTCCTGAAATTCGAATGCTGAGCTCATTTCTTCTGCAGTATACTGCATACATCCATTGTTAATGTTGTTAATCTTACTTTAATTTATTTACGATTGTAATTGTGTGTGAGTTACTCAGAAGATGAAAAAATGCATAGAAAAAAGAGAAAAAAATAAAAAAAGAACGAGAAAGATGGAAAAAAAAGATTAAAAGGAAGAAAAAAGAAGGGTGATTGTGAGAGGAAAAAATGCAAAAAGATTGGAAGATGAAAAAGGCTGAAGAATTGTAATTACTTTTTTATTTGCTAATTACTTATTTGATTGTAGAAGTGAATGTTAGCTAGGATGCTTTCTCGAGATTTCTTGAGATTTGCTTTCCATTTTTTTTTAATAATTCCCATACACTAGTTTATTGCTTCTTGAATATTTTCAAGAATTACAGAGATCTCATATGGTCTAACAATTCGAAACAGACATAAATTGAGTGGTAAGTTTTCCAGTGCAGCAACACGAGACAAAGAAGTGCTCGAATTAGTGCAACAATGTTTCAGCTTAATCAATCAACGAATCGAAGAAGTAATTTTGGATTTATTATGTGAGGAAATATAATTCTTAGCAATCGATAAATTACTTTTGCAAGGGTTCGACATGCTTTGAAAGTGAAAGTAAGAAATCGGGCATTGATAATAGAATAATAAGTTGGATAAGTTTAACAGCACAAGTTAATCAGATAAATATGAAATGCAATTATCCAAATGCACATTCATATTTGTATATTTGTGTCATTACATACATAGCAGATGCAAACATATTGTGATATATTTCTGTAATTTTCCTAAATAATGTGAGAAATCAAATAATTCAGATTAAAATTTACTCATCCTTTGTGTGGGATTTGAGTAGACTGATCGTTTGCATTTTGTTAATTATACTAATTTCAATAGTATCATTCATATCTGTTTCTTAGAGCAAATTCGCTTGCTTGATACTGTGTTTGAGCATCAACTTCAATACATCGTCTTTACTTCCATGCGAAGGGGGGAAATCTGTGCAACCTTTATCATTTTCAGCTTCTAAGTGAAAATGTTGAAAATTTGGTATGCAATGCAAAATGCAATCACCGTGATGTTATTTAAAATGTGCTGCTAAAAGTATGATTAATGATTAAATTTAATCTCTGTAATAAATTATTAGTGGAAAGATGAAGTTGGCGCTTGTGTTATTAATCATTATTGCTATCGAATTTTGATAATTTTAACTTTTTTGGTGACAATATGCGCTTTTCATTGTTTCACAGTAGTTGCAATTTTGTTTTGTAGACTTTTGTACTACATTAATGAAGGGACAATAAGTATTTCTACTTTTAAGCAGTACTTATTTTCTGCTTCACAAATTTATGCTTGTGATCGTAACAGATATCAGTAATTGTTGTATGTGATTGTGGTAGCTTGTAATGTTCTTTCGATTTCATCATGTTTTTATAAATGAAGTTGGAATGGTGTAATTTAGCACACAAAGAAAACTTGTGGTTCTTTTGAAAATTAGTATAATAAATATAGAATTTGAGCAAAAATTTAGATCTAATTTGAATTGAATGGAAATCACGAGTTTTACTTGCTCTCGTAGATGAAGAAGCATCATTCAACAGGAGACGTGTAGAGAATTCTTGGAACTGAATTTAGAAAGTAATGCTTACTGTAACGGCTTGTAAGTGATAATTAATGTTGTGTTACTTACTAACAAATAATCTACTGCCAGTTGCAATAATGCAGTAAGCAGTGAATGATAGTAAAGACATGTGGTTGTAACGAAAAATGGACAACTAGCTGCAAATTGTCGTCTTAGTGGTAGTAGTTCTAGTTATCTGGTGTTGGAAAACTTCAAAACTACAGCTACCAGGAAGACTACAAGCTCACACTGTGAACTAAGGTAACACTATTTTGCTATCGCCAACTCTCATCTTACTTTGTAAAAAAAGAATCTTCAGAATTTCATGGAAATAAGAAAGCTGATGAAAAAGGAACAAACGTCCGTGTACTGATTGATGCCAGAAACTCAGTTTAGTAAAGACTATCCAAAAATAATCATTTTAAAAACTTTAAAACTTTAGACTATGCAACTCTTAACATATCGCGTACCCTCGTATGTTCATTAAATACATTTGAATGTAAACATAAAAAAATTCAAGCTAGAAAAAAGAATGTTCAAGAAGCTACTCAAATTTGTTATTCTCTGAGAGGAACGTACTAGTTCCATTCATGTCTTAAAAATTAAGAAATGTCCCAAAGAATGTCCCAATCCTATAGCAAAACATTTTTTCTCATACACCATAACACACCAACTGAACATTGACTAACAATGACAGAGTGATCTGCGATAGCATGACAAAGAAATCAAATAAAGTGAGACTAAAGGCGTTGCTATATCAGATGGAGGTAAATTTTCATCACCAACGTAAAAGTGTCATTGCTCGACCAATCCCCATTTTTACCAATGTAAAACGAATCAGAAATAACCTTGTTTCAAACAAACTATTTGTCAGTTCATTCAAATATCATCAGTTCGTTCAATATAAAGCTTTTCTCGAGACTATAATTTGCTTGAATGAATTTTTATTGAATCCTCTAATTCTTGCATTTTATTATGTATTGCTTTTTCTCGAAACCATTCATTTTATATTTTTTGAGTGAAGTTTAATTGCATTTTGTGTATGAATTTACTGTGCTTACCAATCGCTTTTCTGTGTAATATGAATAAAAATGTAGAAATTGCTTGTGTTTTGTCACATCCAAAACGCTGATTGCAATGTATTGATATTCAAGCTTTTATTGAAAGATAATACTCTCCCGTTGCAATACAAGTCTGATGACGAGCATAGAGGTGAGGAAGCAGCGAGAAATACGTTAAATTTATTACCAAATCGAAAAACATTTCAAAAGACGGAAGACCACGCAGACTTTTCCTAAGATGTAATTTTTTGTACAATTCATTTAGAAATTGTATCAGGGATAAATATTAAAAATGTTTTGGACGTCAAGTTCTTTATAATATAATACTTTGAATAAGAGAGTAATATTATGACAAACACAAGTCCACTAAAATTGAATTTAACTAAAAGCTTGTTGTAATATAGCTGAAAAGTTGATACCCGAAGTATTCCATCATTTTAAATGTCGAAACTTCACAAAAATTCTGCTGAATTGTCCACTATGTAATGTATTAGGCGCTGCCTACCAACACTAAATTGCTTATTCTATTTTCCAACATATTTTTTTTTCGAATATTTAACTTTCTTGAAATATACTGTGAATAACATTTGTGTATTATAAATTATAATAGGTAACGTCCATTTCTAATAAATCCATTACACTTTTCTCCAACACATAATTTTAACTTTGTATACTTATATAGATCGTTCACATTTATGGAAGGAAAAATTTATGAAACATTTATTTTCAATGGCATGGCATAAGTCGATATATATGTGTCAAATGCATGGCTGTACATTGCATTATGCATTAATATCGTGCTGAATTTCCATTATATCATTTTCCACCATTTTTCTCTGTATATTAAATCTATTTCAGTATAGCTATAGTACTTCACATTTAGAAGAAAAAAGTGTCGTATTTTTTTAAATGTTGCAAATCTAACGAAGACTTTCCAGATACTATCTTTTCTATCTTTTTGGTGCACTTACATTTTGCATTATCGTCATATTTACGCACTGCTTTTTTCCTTGTTTCTTAATGAGTGATTTTTAGCCAGCGGTGGATGCATTTAAACATGTTGAATCGGTTGGATAGACTTTTCAGATCTGAGTAAGGCATTTTTGCCAGTTAATTTGATGCTGATAAGGTCATTGAGATCTAAATATGAATTTTCTGAAGATCGCAAAGTTGATTATGAACTATTTTAAGTAATCACAATGCACCAAACGGCAATTTGGAACTCTCCCACATCCACACCCACACATATCTACAGATCCAAACCCACACTCACACATCCACATCCACACTCACAGATCGACATCCACATCCACATTCACACATCCACATCCACACTCACAGATCCACATCCACAT